>JANHFT010003522.1:109250-121391 GCA_032467955.1 Pseudoxenodon macrops
GTGTGTGTGTGTGTGTGTGTGTGTGTGTGTGTGTGTGTGTGTGTGTGTGTGTGTGTGTGTGTGTGTGTGTGTGGAAAAGTCCAACAAATACATTGGGGAGAGGGTGGAATTATCATTAGAATCTTAATAAACATTAAGAGAATATTTACTTCATGGGCTGGATGGAAGTGAGATACTGTTAATACATTAGGGTAATTGGTCCTAATTCACTTCTGGGTCCATTTTGGACCCAGGAGTGAATTCTGTCTTCACTGGACAAGTTCTGCTTTGTTTCATTAAAAGAAAACCTTCCTTATCTTGCCTCCGTTATTCAACTGTTAAAAGCGATTGGAATCAAATAATTGTGTTATTGCCACAATTATACATTGTGTATTTACAATGTATATTTATTGTATATTTACAGTGTATATTTATTGCATATAATTATACATTGTATAATTATAAATAATTACAAGGAGACAAAGAGACAATAGCACAATTGTATTGTCTCTTTGTATCTTCCCTCCTGATTAGCCTACAGTTCAGAATTTCTTTGAGCCCAAGATTACAAGAGACATTATGACATAACCATACAGGACCCACTCTAAAAAGAGGTAGAAATAGGATAGCTGCTTGTGTAAAGAAGGTGAGATGAATTACATTCCTCTCCCTAATCTCCATCTTGAAGTTTCTTGGCCACCACCTTTGATGACAGCTATCCAAGTATCTCTCAAGACAGATCAACAGCCTTTTATGTAATTCCAGTGTGACTTGTCACAAGGACTTTCATTTTGGTTAATCTTTTGATTTCTGCATTTGCTCACACCATAATAATGCCTGAAGAATCCTGTCCCCATAATCTTGTTGCCTTCTTCTAAATGCTGCCAATCTAATCTCAGGATTACTTGAATCTGAGGAGAAATGTATTGATTATTGAAGCCAATGATCCTCCAGTGAGCCTTACCAAAGTATTTAAGCCCCATGGTGGTGCAATGGTTAGAATGCAGTATTTCAGATTAATTCTGTCAATTGCCAGCAGTTCAATTCTCACCAGGCTCAAGGTTGACTCACTCTTCCATCCTTCCAAGGTCAGTAACATGAGGACCCAGGTTGTTGGGGGTAATATGCTGACTCTGTAAAATGTTCAGAGAGGGCGGTAAAGCACTATGAAGCGATATATAAGTGTAAGTGCTATTTAAGATAAGCAAGCACCAAAGGTTTTTTAAATGTTTTCCGAGCCCATATATTTTCTGGTTTTATAAATCTCAAAACTATTCTGAACTAGCCTTATTCTGGTTCTAAGCCAGTAGATTGTTATACAGCAAGGTAGTAAAAGATGCATGATTTTAAAATTAAGTGTAGATGTTGCAGAAAGCATTATCTGTAAAAAGAAGAAACAATTCTTTCAGAAAGTTATTGGTTTATCTGACTCTTGAAAGTTTGGAATATTCAAAACATTTTTGAAAGAGAAATCCAAGCTAATTTTTCAAGAATAGACAGTGTGTTTAATTTACAAAATATCAGGTATAGTTGCTAACTCATCAACACCTGATCTCTATTTTTACTGACTTCTGATTCATAACCTATTATTTCTTAATAACTATTCAGACTGAGGTGTCATAGTGTAATTACCTTTTTTTTTTGGCTAATGTATATTGTTTGCCTTAGGTTTAGAGAGTTTAATCTAAGATTTCCCTGAGAAACAAAGACTGCTTTCCACATCTTTCCAAGGGTGTTTCTCTTGATGTCTTGATTCTTGTTTCCCAGCTGTCCTTGGGTTTAATGTCTTCTTAGAATTTAAATAGGCAAAGGAAGGACTTTATCAAAGACAACTATAGGAAGTCTCTTTAATGAGCAGGTCAGCAAGAGATTTTTGTATTTAAAGCCCTGTTCGCTCCCAAGAGTGGGTTTTACATTATCTGCATAGAAACAGCAATGGCTTCTTGACAATATTTCCTTCCTTTTTGCCTTCCTCCTCCTGTGGGTAACATGAATGGCCAGGCTTATGTAACCATGCTGTCATTAGTGTTTTTCATAAACAGGAATATAATTTCCTAAAGCTTGTTAACTACATAAATACAGAAAGCCAAAAAAAGACTAGGAGGAGGATGGGAAAGAAAAGAGGTTGTAGGAAGAAATATAACACAGGATGGAATTTTAGTTTAAGATATAGGCCACAGTGGGAAATTAAACCTCAGTGCTACAGAAAAGGAGATATTTTAGAGGAACTATGAATAAAGAGGATGAACTCTCCCTGCCGCTTGAACTTCCTCCTGAAAAAAACACTAAGAGTCATAAAGCTGTGTGTGATTAAAGGATTCTTCTTAATTTTATTCTTCTTTGGGCTCTTCATCTTTAAAATTTAGGTTGTAAGCTGTGTGGACTAGGTGAAGGGAAATCCCTTTGTTCATGAGTTAGTCTTTGAAGCTCTATTAACACAGAAGATGCAGGTTATTTGCCATTGATCGTAGAGTGACTAAATTAATCCTTGAAGAAATTAAACAGAAGAGATGGCAATAGCAATAGCACGTAGACTGATATACTGCTTTATAGCCCTCTCTAGGCAGTTTTAGAGAGTCAGCATATTGCCCCCAATAATCTGGCTTCTCATTTTACCGATTTCAGAAGGATGGAAGGCTGAATCAACCCTGAGCCAATGAGAATTGAACTTCTGAACTGCTGACAGTTGGCAGTTGGCAATTGGCAGAATTAGCCTGCAATACTCCATTCTAACCACTGTGCTACCATGGCTCTTGACTGCGGAACATAGTGCTAGTCTGTCTTCAGGGAACTTTTCTCTCCCCAGAATCGGCTTCAGTTTAAATTCTGGAACACACTCCAGTCACACATTCTGGAGAGAGAGAAGTTCCCTGAGGATGGGCTCCAAAAGCTTGGAAAAGTAAACCTTTGGTCCCAGTGACTGACTCAGATTGGGTCCTACAAGAAGGATATTCCTTCATCTGCTTGGACTTCCTAAATTGACAGGAAATGTGATCCGGTCATGGAAGCCAAAATGGTTGCCTCTTCCAAATCCAGAAACCTCGACTAGCTGATTCAGACCCTCTCTGTATTCAAGAGGGATGCTGTCATTCCTTGATTTACAACCACAACCGACGTCACAATTTTGGTTGTAAGTTGTGATGGTTGTTAACTGCGTCACTGTGTGACATACATGATTTTATGACCATTTTTGCAGCAGTGAGAAAATGAACACTGAAGCCAGAAAGCAAACCCATCGTTCTCTATAGCACAGTTTGAGCAAGAAATCGGTAATAAATGCTGTTTTCCCATAAAACAAACTTCATAAATGTTGATCGTATGACCTCAGAACACTGCAAACAGCCATAAATTGGTCTGGTATCCAGCATCCAAAATGCAGCGCATGTGATTGTGTGCGTGGGTGGGTGAGTGGGGGAAGCAGTTGTCAGAACTTTGAATCCAGGTCACAGGTCCCTTTTTTGTTGTTGTTGTTCTGTGGTCACTAAGTGACCGGTCATCAGTCAAGGACTATCTGTCATTCAATCTGTGTCCTCCTGTAGTTGACAACAAACCTTTTTTTTTTAAAGCACAGCTCCAAATTATACAAACTCCACTCCACAGCTGAACAAAAGACATGTGTCTTTAATATTTAATACATTTGTGGTTCAGCTGTAAAATGAAAGAAGGATATTACTGCCTGATTTCGAGTGATCTTCTGTACAATGTCTTCTGCTTCCATTTCTCACCTGAGAAATATGGCTATAAATCAACAAAACACTGAGCAACAGAAAGAGAGAAAGACCTTGTCCCACCTCCTTCTCCATCTAGCCTTACTCTAGCTCTACCCACAAATTCGGTTCAGAGTGAAACATGTGCTTGCATATTTTCATCATGCATCTAAAGATGGAAAGAGAGAAAGCACAGTAACTCAATGGGAGAACGTTCCACAATCACCTGGCAATTAACAAAGAGAATCCATGAGCTTTTTCCAGATCACTGCCTGTCCATTTCCCACATCTCAACAAATCAGTTTAGATGAAATGGCAATCCTTTTGTACAGGTAGTCCTCGACTTAAAACAGTTCCCTTAGGGACCGTTCAAAGTTACAACAGCACTGAAAAATGTGACTTCTGACCGTTTTTCACAGTTACCACCTTTGCAGCATCCCCATGATCACGTGATGAAAGTTCAGATGCTTGGCAAACGGCATGTACTTATGACCGTTGCAGTGTCCCAGGGTCATGTGATCATTTTTTGCAACCCTCTGACAAGCAATGTCAATGGGGGAAGCCAGATTCACTTAACTAACTTATCAACTGCAATGATTCACTTAACAATTGTGGTGAGAAAGGTCGTAAAATAGGAAAAAAGACACTTGGACAAATGCCTCACTTAACAAGAGAAATCTTGGGCTCAATTGCGGTCATAAGTTGAGGACTATGTGCATTCCCTTAACCTTTTCAAATCAAATGCTCATTTTCAAAGAGTAGCATTTTTTTCCTTAGGCCTACCTATATTTTTGTCACAGTATGATGACCATGAGAGCTTGTGAGTCAATTGCCAAGTGTCCTTTGCACCTGCTCACAGCAGTTGTTCCCCACAACATCAACCTTTTCTGATTATGACTTAAGAACAATAACAACGTTATCTACAGAAAATCAGTAAAATGCTAATATTTTCCTTCCCCACCCATCCTATCACTCTTCATATGTGCTACATTTTTATAGCACTAATTTGCCTGGAGAAAGCAGATTTGATTATAAAAATAAATAAATAAAACTCTGATAATGCCTGGGAGCATCGGGATATGGCAATATATTAATAAACCTGCATCTATAAGCCCTTGACTTGCTTGCCCTTTTAGACTGCTAGCTTGCTGACAGAGCATTCACCTTGGAAGAGGAATCCTTCTGAGTAGCAACGATGAGAAATGAAAGAAAATTGGGTATAAACTGTGCATCTCCCAATTCTAGGACATAATTCTGTTAAGCTAAGGGAAAAGCGTTACGAACTGGAGGAGGAGAGGGAAGATCAATTGTACATGTTGTTTTGTCCTGGTTTCAGGTAAAAAATGTAATGTTGAAACACCACACATGCAGAGAGGTGAGGTGAGGTGAGGTGAGCAGAAACAAATGTCTCCTATGGAAAACAAACTGCTCCTTAGACTATAATAGCACGGATGAGTTCATGTTACAGCCAGATTGGTGGTTTCGAATGAGAATTTGAAATGAGAAACTGTGGCTCTTCACTATCAGCTTAGATAAGTGCTTGATTTTAAGGTTCTGAAACCAGCCAGTAGATGGAGCATTCCACTGGTGGTACAAAAAGTATTTCACAACATCTGGAAAACTTCTGTATGCTTGCCTGCCTGTTACGTATGCTTTGGCCTCTGGGGTCATTCTGAAAGGCAGGCCAGTGTCATGTGTGAATTAGAAGTGCAGATGGAGGCAGATTTGCAAATGCAAATCACCAGAATGCCCAAGCCTTTTTGAGAGCTGAGACAAAACACATCCGCACAGGACTGAATTGGATTGTAGACCCCCAATGTACAAAGCCCCAAGGGGCACCATCAGGACGAAAGGACGTTGCATCTCTATCCCCTAATTCTTTCCTCAGCAATGCAGAACGAGAAACTTACATATATATTCGAAAAATCCCAATATTGTTTTATATTCTCAGAGTTACAAGTTTAATAACCTGCATATATCTTTCCAGTTCATCCATCTCAAGAACCTGGCTGGTTGGAAGGAACCTTGAATGGGAAAATAGGATTGATTCCTGAGAACTATGTGGAGTTCTTATAACCGGACATGTTCATCAACAACCCTGCTGAGCTTTACATGGTATCCATGACAACTGATTAAGAGTATTGTAGATCATTTGCTGTTTACGACTGTGAAAAGCAAGGTGAAGGACTCTGATACCTGTTCAGAAGAATGTTCGTGTAAATTTAAAAAAAAAAGTATGTTTCTCTTTATATAATGTGTTGTTTGCACAAAAATGCAGCCGACAAAAGCTGGAGAAGAAACTAGTGAGGATGAAGGGCTTCACTGGAAAGTGTTCTGCTGTGAGAAGTGTTCATGCCACATTTCAAATTATGTTTTGTCCTAGACAAGATATTAATAGGATATGTGTAAATGTAGTAGCTTAAATTGAGCGTGATTACTGGAGACAATTTAACTGGAATTCTACATACACACAGATATACACTCTCCTCTCTTTCTCTCCCTCCCCCCCCCTCAAAAAAAGAAAGAAAGAGAAGAAAACAAAAGAAAAACAAGCAGAAATTGCTGCAGAACTAGCTTTTTGGTGTTCTGTATATGTCGGCGTCCAGGAAAGATCAGAAGGACAAAGATTTAGTTTTCCACTGCCTGGCAAAAACAAACATTGAATTTCCTGGGAAGAAAGCATGTCTGTCCCTTTTATCTTTAGCAAGTAAAAATAATGTTCGTATTGATCAAGCCACTAATGGCTTTCCTTTGCAGAGACTGGCTGTCCTGGATAGGGTTCACTCCATCTTCAGCATATAGAGTAAGTAATTCCTATAATGAGAAATGCATCACTGCATGTAGACCAAAAACAACACACAGCAATACACATACTTTTTACTTAGTTAATATCAAAGCAAGACATGGAACCAGATTTGAATATTTCCCACAGCTTGCATACATCGACGAAGATTCTAGTCATCCAGGTGGAGTTGTCTGGAAGTGGCAAAATGTTTCAAACCAACAAGAAAAGAAGTCCTGTTGCCATGACTCAACTCCCATACAGCTTGCATAGCGTTTCTCTTCCCCCGCCCCAAAGAATCATCAGCATTATAAATCAAGTCATATTTTGGACCAAAGCACATGAAAACTTTCTCACTCTTTTAATCAAAAACTTTTTCAAAGGTCTGGCTGAAATCCCTGCAATGTTTTTCAGGCAGGCCTATCCTTCCTAGAGGTGAAATAGCAGCTTGTTTATATTAGCACTTAAAAGCAAGTGACCTGTGTTCTCTCTGTTGTCACCAGCACAAGTTGTAGAAACAAGCACCCACATTTTCTGGAGTATTTCTCAGTTTTGGGGATCTTGGTTACTGTTTTCTGAAGTGTTGGCTCCTGTTTATTTAATAGATTGGCCTGTACAGGCTGCAGTTGCCCTGTACACTCAATTCTCTTCAAAGCTTGTATTTATTATGTAGCCTAGTAACAATGTTAAAACCTGTGTGTGTGCGTGCGCACAAACACACACTCCACTCACTCTTACAATTTTAAGTTTTTCAACTCTTCGTAATTGATGTCTTTCGGTAAAGGCTGTCTTGGTGAAATATCTATTTAAGGCACACTAACCTTTATCTGAAGTTGTTCTCCAGGATGTATTGTACATTATTTTTCATAGCTGTAGATTTTACACTTAAGGAAAATCGTGTTATTTGAAAGCCAAACATTTCTGATACTGTGTTTGTATTTTCTTTTAAATAGAAGTGTTTAACTTGGAATTTTATGCTTTTTTCTCCCTGCCTTGCTCTGCTGTGTTTTCATACATTCGTGGTCATAGACAAGTTTCTGGTTTAATATCTGCTTTTTAATTTAATCCTAAATTGTTCAGTGGTAACATAGCTGTATTTTTCACTGACCTTTGTTTTAAAATTGAAGTGTAAATATGACAATTTGAAATATGTTGAAGTAAAAGATTTTTATATATTCAGATTTTTAATGGAAGTGTGGACATTTGAAAAGTATTTCACAGGAGATGCGCAATGTATATGCCAAAGGTTCAGTACGTAGCCTTCCCTGCTCAAGTTCATCTGATACCTTTTTTGTACAGCAGCTGGTGTTAAGCTTTGCACATCTTTAATCTGTTTTAAGGATTATTTCTTGAATGTTTTTGAAAGAGAATAACAGGTATCCCCTCCTCGGATGCTCAGTTCATTTCAAAGGTCTTGTATTTATTGAGCAACTGGCATGCATATTGTATGCAGTTTTCATGACGGTTTGAATGTTTACATTTTGGGAAATGCATTTAATAGGCATTTCAGTTGTCTAACGGTAGAATCATACATCATTGCCATCATCATCATCCGCATATCACTTTTTTGGGAGAAGTTACTTGTCTCTATAAAATACGCACATTCACTTACACACATGATGGGAATAATTAAGAGTGAGTCTAGGGTTTACACACTCTCTATGAGCAGATTAGTAGTTTCCATCCTCATTTAATATTCTGACAATCCAGAGCTAATCTTAACTACAGTATATTAAAAAGATTCATAATCCATTATTTGGAATTGGCTTGTTTCAAGCATTTTTGTGGAATGTAGTTATAAGAATTTTTCTGATTTCCCCCCCACCCCCAGAAATCTTTCCAATTCATGTGTTTTTACTTCCACAGAATGGAGATATGATTTTAAGTTCCATTACAAAGCTCTAAGTGGAATGGACGTTCTCTCATTTCTCTTCCAGAACCTATCTCCAAACAAACCCATTTACTTTCAAATGTATATAGCTAAGTGTGAACCTAACTACCACATATAGTTATTTCCCCCACTTGAGGCACTGCCCAATGGGACTAAAAGCAATTTAACGACAGAATGTTTGGGTTTTTTTTCAGAGCAAATAAATTTCTCCCCCTCAGAAACTGCAGTTATGTATGCAACTTCAATAATATTATCTAATAAACTAAGTATATGTAAAGCACTATCATATATTACCACTGCACATTATTATTCCAGGATTCATTTTTAATGGCAAATGTGATTGATTTTTTGTTTTATTTATTATTAAATTTGTTTATGGCCCATCTTGCAATTTGAGGTGATGCCGAGTATAATACCTCTACTCTTCATAAGGGAATCTTTTTCCATTACTAAGGCTTCCAAACACACCTAATGTACATAAGTTACAACATTTTGAACTTCAGCCCCTGCTTCTTGTAACTGTGTTAGTTCATAAAGGTGGGACTATCTACCACAGAAACTTTACATATCTACTCAAACTAAACTACTGAAACTAGTTTTATGCAAATTTTTATCTTCTTTTCTCTCTGCAAGATACCTTACTTACCCTGAAACAGAAAGAGATGAAACATTCTGAAAGCAAAACTAGCGACATTTTAAAACCTGCCTCCTATCAACCTTTAGCCTATGCCCAAATCAATTCTATTTCTGTTTACTATTGAAAACTCACCTTGAAGCTTTACATGCTCTTTGCTCACTGTATGACAAGAACTGGTATAAATGCCAGGTATCCTGCTTGTACCTGGATGGCATAAATACTAAGAAATATGCTTTCTTGGTACTGACCTTTATAATTGTTATGTAAATACCTACGTTGAAAAGACTTAATTGAAAAGATACACTGTCCCAAAAAGGCATCCAATTTATTTTACTACCAGTTCTGTGGGCGTGGCTTGGTGGGTGTGGTGTGGCTTGGTGGGCACGGCAGCACAAGGATACTGCAAAATCCCCATTCGCAGCCTACTCTGGGGCCAGCCAGATGTGGTATTTGCCAGTTCTCTGAACAGCTCAAAATTTCCACTACCGGTTCTCCAGAACCTGCTAGATTTCACCCCTGATCTTAACATATTTAGATAGCTCAGGGACTGCATTAGTTTGACACCTACAGCCTAGTAACCGAAGTTGATTAAGGCTCATTCCACTAAGTAAAGAAATACTTCTACAATTTTTCAGGCTAGGTCTTTTTCAAGGACCTGTGTAAAGTTTTAACTTGGACATCAGCCTCAGGAAGAGAATGCCTCCATAGTTATTGGCCCCAATAATCTCAGAATTTATAACACTTCTTTTGTATATCTTGGACTGTAGACTTCAACTCGACGGACTAGTAAGGAAAAGGAATGTATCCCCTTTGGGAAGCATACTCCCTCACCCCAGTTGGATATTACAACTGAACTAGTCCTGCTCCCAGTTTCAAATATGTAAACACATGCAAAGGAGATAGAGCAGGATTCACAGCACAAGTGAATCTACCTGTTCTAACCAGTTCTTTAGTACTGTTAGTAATTCAGCGATAACGTAACGGAGCCGGTTTTCTCGGTGTCTCTGTGGGTGCCGCCATCTTGGATTTTGCTTCTGCGCATGCACAGAAGCTTTTTTTATTGCTGTGTGCGCACACGCAGTGCGACTCTGAACGAACCGGCAGCAAAAATATCCAGAACCCACCCTTGATTCACAGGGGTATTACTGTACAACTTCCTGTCTCTTCTACCCACCATTTTCAATCCTGCTGATTATACAAGATTATGAGAATGATGTAGCTTTGGGGTTTTTCTTTTCTTTTTTAATTAGTTAGCAGATTCAAGGTCTTCCACTCTTTCTAGTCTGTGAAAGCAGGAAAGGACTTGTATAAGCCTCGTCCTTGTTCCTGTTCCAAAGAAATGTGCTTCTGAAACTATGGAAAAAAGGAATCGTGTCAAGTAATTATAATCAGTAATCAATTGAGGGGGTTGTTTATTTAATAGCAGGACATCTGGTCCCAATAAAAAGTTCAACTGGAGCATCTTTCTGCCCATCTGAGTCATAAAGATTTGAATTGGGACAAATGAATGCCTAATCAATAAAACGTTCAGACATCTTCTTTTTTTCCCCAAGCAGATGTTTTCATGGCAGTATTGCCTGTTCACCTTTCCAGATGGAGATGTATTTCTGAATTTATCTTCGTATAATGTCCAAATCAACACAGCTTGATAAATAAGTTGCTGAGAGGTTTTGTTTTGTTTTGCAAATTGAGTAGGAATTTTATGGTTCTTTGTGGCAGTTTCCTCTAGGGTAAATATTTATCTATAGCAGTATGACTAATTTTACTTTCGTTTCATTATCTAGCAGCTTTGGATGGGGGAGGGGGAAATCCAGAGAAAATTAAACTGGTTGAATAACAAATTGGTAATTTACAGCATACAATATTTATATCAAATAATTACAGTGCACAATTACACTTGATAGCTTAAATAGCATGTTTCCTAATTCTTAATTAAAGTAATGAATGCTGTTTTGCAAACCTTTTTCTTCATTTTCAGTTAATATTTTTTTTAAATAATACCTAGTGAGGATAATATACAGTTTCTAATACGGAGGTGATAGTTTTTGGCACATTTGTAAACAGCATCACTGAGTTAATTTATGATACGTTTCTGTGTTTACAAAAGCAACATTTATTTTTCATTTATTTTTTAATTATACAATGAACAGAGTTCTCCCAACAGAATGATTAAAGCAAAAGGAAGAAAAAAGCTTGTAAGGCCACAAATCTTTGTGAAGCAAAGTAGACTCACTAGCACTTATACTTATATACCACTTCAAAGTGCCTTACAGGCCACTGTAAGCGGTTTACAGAGTCAGCATATTGCCCCCAAAATCTGGGTGATTATATTGACCATGGAAGGCTGAGTCAATCTTCAGATGATTAGGATTGAACTCCAGGCTGTGGGCAGAGTCAGCCTGCAATACTGCATTCTAACTACTGCGCCACCATGGCTCATGGTGGAGACAAAAATAGAACTGAGGTATTTTTTGCAAATCTTACCAAGGAGGAATGGTATACAGGCAAGGAAAAAGCTGTCTTCTCCTTTAGGTCTGGCTAGATTCTGCATAATTTTTGTTCTATAACAAGCGTCCTCAAATTCAGCTAACTTAAATGTGTATAATGAGGTGATGTTGGCAGTTGCCAAGTTGTCATTCATTCTTTACTAAAAAAGCCACTGAGATTTTTGAAGATGACATAATATGACATCATCAATTTTGCAGCCTGGGTTCTTTCCACAGCATCTATCTTCATGCTTGGGGCTTGCAGCTGACAACAGACTTCATATAGAAGAGACAATATATTCCAAACAAAATGCATACTTTCTATGTCAAAGGATCTAGAATTCATTGCACTTCCATGGTTTCCATTCCCTACTGGGAAAGCCAAAATCCTTTTGCCACATAAAAGGATTATTAAAAAATAAAAACTGGAGCATCCATTTAAAAAATAAATAAATAGAACCCATTTGAACCCCCCCAACCAAGCTGGCAATTATTTCCACAGGAACCAAGAGGAAAGATTCAGTAACTTCTCTCCAATGGGAAAACACGCCATCTAGAACAGGGGTCTCCAACCTTAGTAACTTTAAGGCTTGTGGACTTCAACTCTCAAAGCTGGCTGAGGAACTCTGGGAGGTGAAGTCCACAAGCCTTAAAGTTGC
>JANHFT010003522.1:141642-153182 GCA_032467955.1 Pseudoxenodon macrops
GGAGGGAGAGAGAGAGAGATTTTTTAAAAGGCTGTTAGAGCGATAAGGGCAGAACATGAAGGAAATGCACAATATTTACTTTATGAAACTGCACTGCTAATTAGGCCTACATGTTTTTAAAATGAATGATTCCACATTTGGGTGGCTCTTCAGAACAGAGAGGAAATGAAAATAGTCACTGGTTCAGTTTTGCAAAGGCTTATACACAAGTACAAAAGGAAGGAAGGAAGCATGCATGCAGCAGCCTAAAGGGCGATTTCTACAGCCTTCTTGGCTTCTACTGTACTTATACAAGGGGGAAAAATCTTTGGACTGTTTCACTTTCCTTTGGCACAAAAGAAAAGGAGCACCTTCTGCAGATAAAATGATACTTCTGAATCCAACATTCAGTTTGAAGGAATATGTGCATTTTCCTCTGCAGTTCCAAGTCTTCTGGAAAGTCTACAGGAATTATAAACACAAGATGCCTGCATAATGCACTCCCGCATAAAGCCCCACAATTTTGTATTTTTATTATGTGAGATCTATTTGATCCAAGGTAGGTCATCAAAGCTCATCTCCTCCCCAGTGTTTAGAAGGGTTAAATTCCTTGCATCATAATATTGGACTCTATACCACCATGGAAAATTAAGATCCGACAAACGTTCTGGTGTTTCTAGGCAATGCCCATCACTTCAAATTCTACTCATAGGGATTATAACAACACATCTCGTTTCTCCATTCCCTGACTTATCCTTCTTCCCTGTCCTAATATGAAGTTATGAATCTTAGCAGCTCTGTTTTTAAAGGTAGGTTGGCACTTCCCCCCCCCCCCATATTTGTGTCCATTTTATATTTCTCTGATTTTCCCCCCACCAAATGAACTTTTAGTTTAATCTGACTGGCAAGATTGGCATACTAATCATAAAAATTTTCTTAGGAATCACTTCCAATAGGTAGTAAAAGTTAAAATAAGGATATTAGCCAAATAAGCTCTTCCTTACTTTAGCATTTCATCTCTCCAATGCCTGAATATATTCTATGAAAGACTATTCCTACCCATGACCTTGCGAAATGTTAGCATACCACATTCATATTTAGTGCTATCCAAATCATTTCCAGGTCAGCATGATGTGGCAAGGCACTGAAGAGACAGAAGTCATAATTTTCCCTGTTTTATTTGCAGTGCTGATTTCCCACAGCACAAAAAAGAATAGCCAAACAAAATCACATTTTTGTTAAATGCTTATATATTTAAATGGCTTTTGTTTAAAATCATTTAGCACATTTAAACTGAAATTTTCTAAAATCAGCATTTCTATGTTTAAGAAATTCATAAATTCAACAAATATTTTACATAGAATAAAAGCCTCTTTCCATCCCAGACTTTGTCTTCACAGACACAGGATACCTCACTTGTGTTGGTAAACCATCATCTGACACACACATATTTGTTAATCACACATTCCTAGCTTTCTTAAACTTTGCAGTGGGGGTGAAATATTTAATACATATCACTTTCCAAGTATAATTTCTGGTATCCTCCTTGTGTGTTATCCTTCCAGGAGCATTTTTGAAAGTAAATACTGAAACCTGTTAGTGTTAACTAAAAACAGTCAAAGTAGATTTTCAATAGTTTGCACACTATTGTTAAAATATTCACTGATGCTTAAGTAAATGGCTAAACATGTAAATGTTTACAAGCTTATTCAGTAGCACAGATTATGTGCCTGTTTCTGGGTATCTTGTAAATTATCACTTGAGCAGTAATACTTGGAACTGCTACGTGAATAGCACCTGAAGAGAAAATCATGCAGAATGCTGGCTTTACACAAAATGCTATTCCAACATGTGGTTTCTCTGTGGCTTAGTAGGCTTTGTAAACCCATACAGGGATATCAAGGAAACATGGCTTGGTTTTGCTAGGTGAACCAAGCAAACTCTGGTGTATTCAATAAACCATGGTTAAGCAACTGGTGATGGAGAAAGCTATTTTCCCTGTGCAATAGTCAGAAGAGGATTATGTGAAATGGGCATCTCTTTTGCTTTCTATTGTGGTTTTTGCAACTGCATCTCAGGGGCTAGCCAACTGTTTTGAAAAAATTCACAGCAGCTGTTCACAGCTCCTAACTCTGGAACTGCACAGATACCATAAAGGAAAATCTTTCCTTTCATTCCATTTTCTATTTTACTCCCAAGTACTGAATGCAGCGCTCAGGAGATTTTCATTTATAAGCCTCACATTTTTAAAGAGGATTAAGACAAGACAAAAATAGCTCAGGTAAAATCTCTTGTTTTACAAGGAGCAATTTTGTTGAATAATTAGAAATGTACTTGACTTTGTTCAAACTATGATCTATATTTACATATTGCTGGTACCTATATGCATTTTATTGCAAAATTGGTCTGTTTTGCTTTGCTCAAAGAGAGAATATTTAAAAGTAATCACACAGGTTGGTGGTGTGAACATATAGGCTAAGGCATACATGAGCCCACTATTTCATTTTTTCCCTTCTATGTTTTGTCTGTGTATGTATGTGTGTATATGTGTGTATATAGGGCTTTCATAAACCCACCCAGATTCTGCAGATTCAATTGGGGAATGTGGGGGAACCAAATACATAGGTTGGATTAACATACTGTACTTAATTTTCAACCTTTTTTCTCTCCCTACAATGGTTTAATGGATTTACATTTCTGCCCCAGGAGCTTCCATTGAATATGGGTAAGTTCATTTAGAACAATAAAGAAAAGAGAAATAACAGAAATACATAATAAAATTAGAGTACCTCTTAGATACTGCAGCACAATGCTGTGAAGACTAATACTTCCAGACAAACCACATTTTTATGGGTTACCATATCAACACATTTGTGACCCCTAGAAAAAATATATGTGTCATGATAAAGCAATCTGTCATCTAAAAACCTTTCTTATGATACACTATACAAGCTATTATACAATAAGTTGATAAACTGCATTTAAAGCTGTATTAGCCCTTCCTTTTTTTCTTCTTCAAACACTATCAGATTCTATACATTTGAAAGTATAATTAAACAAAATTGTATTAGTAACATATCACGTTATGATTGTTAATTCTTGTTAAGCATTTATACCTCTTGTTTTATTTTGGCCACTTAAAATATTTTTTTGTTTTATTTTTAACGTTTAGAGTGGCATAGTATTTTAAATTTACTGAAAATTCTTAAGGTGCTCAGAGGATGGGCTACTACAGCTTACAAATTGTTTAAAACAACAAGGAAAAAAAATCACAAGACATATATGGTTGTTTTATGGCACACTAGGAGTTTGATAGAGAAGGACTGGAGCTGTACAGAGACCAAGTACTATTCTAAAGCACAAAATCAACAGTGGAATCTTGATGTTCTCCAGATGGGTTCACTTGAGCGAGAAGGTGAAAAACGGAAGTGAAGCCATATACAATTTTGGGGTTTTAATTTTCCATAAAAGTTTTTTCTTCTTCTTGTAGTTTGGTCTATTTTCTTTTCTGCATAAAGCTAAAAATCTTATTTGAATTAAAATCTTTTAAGAACCATTAGAAACATATACAGGGTAGAGGTACAATTATTTTGTAAATCCTGGTTTATATATATATATATATATATATATATATGTATTTATATATAATATATGTATATGTGTTTGTGTGTGAATGTATGTATATTTATGTGTGTATGTGTGTATATCACCCATACACGCACAGAGAAATGTAGTCATCAATTTCTAACTTAAAATGAAGTCAGGTTTTGTATACATTTGCCTTCAATCCAGTGTGCAATCTAACAACAGAAACTGGCTTTTTTTCAGCTTGCTGAACTGCTTTATTGGGAATCAACATAGCTACTGCAAGAATAGGTGGGGTTTAGACTCCAGGGGACCTTATCCACTGGATATGCACTGCCTATCATATTAAGTCTGCAACTTTTCGCCCTATTTTCCAGCAGTTCTGATCACATTTGAGGGAAGAGGTTTCCCTTTAGAATCTACCAATTCTGAGATCCCAAGAGGTACATTTGTTATTTGTTCTGAAAAATATGAATAGGCTACCAATACTGTTTTTTTTCTACATACATATTTTAAAAGAACAGGTTCTGCTATGTCTGAGTGTCCAATGAGAACAGATATGCCAATTTCTGTGCACATTGATTTTGGTATGCACATTATAGCTGCTCTGGATTGTGGCCATTGTATATATAATATACACTGATACACATTGGAGTACACACTTATATGGCAATAATTGTGTATGGAAAAAGTTAATTTCTCCATGTATAAGTAAACTTTTAAACAATAATGCATATTTTCCTGAAAGTTTCCTGATGGGCAATCAAGACTGATATTTTTAATGTCAATCCAGCCCAAGATTCTTACAATTATGGCTATTGCATTAAATGCAAATATCTAGGCTGCTTTAAAAAATGTTTGTGTTCATTAACACTTGTTTAAGACAAAGCTAGTTTTCTAGTAGCTCACAGAACATGCATGACCAATATCAAAAAATAAGCAATTCCAGTGTTCAGGTTAGATTTGGAATACATTTCAATCCCCATTCCCCACTGAAGAAGGCTGAATTATAGGCCAAATTTAGAAGGGTTATTAGGACAGTCATATTAGACAAGCCACCTTATATTCATATGATTATACTTGAAGTTCATTATCTAGAAGTCATTAAGCTATGAGCTGCCCCACTTTAAAAACAGCTGTACAATAGGCATCTTGAAGTTTTACAAAAATTATGTAAGAAAAAATGAGCAAGCTAGTCCACTGTATATAAAGGTAAAGGAAATTGCTAAAACCAGACAGTAATAGCTATAAAAGGCACAACTTCCCTTTTCTGATATACAGTTGTAAACTTTCCTCATGTTACATGCATAAATCAAAAATGCTACTTTAACTATACAAAACAATCTATACCGAAACAAAAATCTAGAAAATTTTAACCAGCCAACTGCAGAAACTCCTAGCAGAATGTTGACAATGCCGATTCCAAATTTGACAATGCTGCTTTTGATGCATTCTATACTGCCAGCATGATGGTATATATAGAGGAAAAATTCCAAGCCATACTTCTTTCTTTTTCTTTCTTGTATTCATTCAGTTGAGGTGTCTTCTGAAAGCTAGATCTTGGCCCTCTGTAAACCACATGTAGTGCATAATTACAAAACAAAAACAAAAATACCTAATATAGGTACAATAACAAAATTAACAAGTCTCTTAGTTTATAAAAAAAAGAAGTTATAATTTGACTTTTTTTTCTTAAGGCATCCTTTCTGTATTAAGGCAGTCACTTCTGATGAAATAGGAGCTTCTTGATATTCCCATTTGAATATTTTGGTAACTGATTGCTGATGATTTCTGCCAACATTTCTGGAAACTCAATACTCATGGATTTATCCAAAAATGTTTGGAAGCAAAAAGTTAGAAGATTCTCAACCACCTGTAAATGATAAGAAGAAAGGATGAAGCCAGCTTTCTCTGATATTCTAAAATATTTTAAGTGTATTTTACCCCTCCATCCTTAATACAACAAAGATGTTTTGCTAGCCTTGAGTGCTTATGTAAAGGACAGTATTTGTTGTACACATATATTCATACACGCACATGTGCACACACACAGAATAATAGCAAATAAGAAATGTATTTATATTGAGGTACAAAATAAGATGATAAAAGAACACTGCATCAATTCAACTATTACATCAAACACAATGCCCATTAAATACAGAAAGTCTGGGCTAAATAGATTCATCATTTGTCTACATTCTATTCTGCAATCCATATTCTCTGGGGGCAGTTCATCACGAATAGGGCAATTATTTAGGCATCATGCCAACAACGGTAATCAGAACAACATGGTTTATCAATCAACTTTAACTTTAGTTATTAACTGGAAACCTCTTTAGTTGAAATGCAAATTGTAAAATATAATACAGTAAATTCAGTTCAATGTAAGGGTCAAAAGAAAATTCAAGAAATTTGCTTTTCTATACATCTCAGCTTGTTACATTGAGGCGCAGAATAACATGCAATCTAAATATATATTTAAATAGCCTGCAGCTGGTGTTCAACTTCCCAGCAGGGAACTGCTGTTCAATAAGGATTATAATAGCTGGTATCAATAAATGTAAGTTCTTATAGCTATGCTACATTTACTAATGCTGTGCATTTTAATTATTTTTATACTCACTGAAACAATTAAAACAGGGTATGACTATGACCTTCCTATTCTTCCTTCAAATAATTTAAATATCAATGCATACACATTCCTCTGACTTAAATTTTCCCATTACACTAAAACATCATCCTTATTGGTGAACCAATGATCTCCACATTTTTACATAAATGTATATGAATAAATCTTACATCATGCATGGAGTCCAAAAGTTTCGTCAGTTGGTAAAATCGTTGCCAGTTCTGATTAGAGTTTCCTTCTCTCTTCACAATGGCTTTCCCCAACTCTTTGATGTATGTCATACGAATTTCATCAAAGAGAGCCTGACTCCTCAAGCCCTCCTTAGGAACTGGATTAAGATGACAGAATATTCAATTACATGTTACCATTTTACGTTCATAACAACCAATGCAACACAAAAATGCCCTGACCTGTGCTAACTCAGTGATCAGCAGCAAATAACTTCATGGATCATACATGCATAGTAGATTCATTTTCTGCCTAAAAAAACCCTTAGCTTTTGCGGAGGAAAACAAGAAAACAAAAAAGCTGCCTCTGACTCCCAGCCTCAGCACATGGCTCATCAGAGCTCCGCTCCACTGCGCACACCACCGGTCAGCTGAGCAACAACTGGATCCCAGCCTCCCATAGCCCTGCCAATCAGCGGGCTGGCCAACCAGAAACGACGCTATTGCTGCTTCCTCTATGTCTGCTGCCTCCGCTGGGGAACACTGGAGCCTTTGCCAGCGTTCCCTGACTATCACCACTGCTCGCCACTGCTGCTTGCTGCATATCAGCGGTTGGATCACCCTCCCGGAATCTGCCAATGAGCTGTTCCAGGTGGCGGGAATTGCTGCTGTCTACTGCCACCGCCGAATGGTGGCAACAGGCGGTGGTACGCAGCGGCAATCCCCATAGCCTGGAACAGCTGATCAGCAATATTCCGGGAGGCCGATCCAACCACCAATAGGGGGTGACGGCAACGGCGATAGGCAATATTCACTCCATAAGACGCACAGACATTTCCACCCACTTTGGGGGGGGGAGGAGTGTGTCTTATAGTGCAAAAAATATGGTAGTTACTTGTTATCACATTTTTATCCCTTCATTCAGCAACATCTATGTTTCTACTGTATTTTGAAAAATGAGTATCTTTTTCAAAGAATCTCAACAAACCAGCTTCATTATGGGACAGATTTACTGTCAGGTTCAATTCAATTATGCATTTATTTACAAAAGGAATGGAAAATTTATATTCAGTAAGATACTGTTGGATTTCTCTTGACCCCTGACCTTTGGCTCAGACAATGGGAGTGGCTCAGATAAATTTTTGTGTGTGCAATATAACCATCTGTCTCATCAATATGAACTATATTATATATATTGGCCATGGTCAAAATTCCACTTACAACAAATTTAGAGTCATCTTAGCAACCAAGCACTTTAATAATTTCTGAAAATAAAATTTGTTTGGCAGAAATTCTGCAATTTTAATCATCATTCATAAAATAAACAATTTAAATACACTAGGAAATATATTTATAATTGATTCATTACTCATCCCTACTGAATATCCTTAGACTGGTAAGAACTGAGAGGCATCAGAGAAAAAGCACAGCAACATCTATTTGGATTATATTTCGCAGATCATTGTTCAATGATGATGATGGAGTCACAATTTGAAAAATAGATCAAATTAAAAAAAAAAAAAGCACTAAGGGCAGAAATAACCACGTACTTGTAGAGAGAAGGAGCAATGTTTTCATGCAGAGATATTCTTCATAGGAAACCTGAAGCCGGGCTAGCTCATTAGTAACCATCAGTAAACGTTTGCATTGATCATACATGCAAGGTAGATTCATTCTCTGCCTGAAGAAAGAGCACACACACATCTGTATCAGTAAAAAGAAACCAATAGATTTCTTTATGGAATTATTTTAACACCTCCTGAATATCCCAGAAAGTTGAGCAAGTTACAGTATATATCTTCAACCTTAATATTTTTTTGAAGAAAATAGGACATATGGCGATGTACCAATACTCTAAAAAAGAGACTGCTGTTCAACTAGTTTGGCTGCCAACTATTTACCATGTTTATAAGCTGTATTTACAAAGGCCTCAAATAGGACTTAAGAGTAAATGTTTTAAATGGACTTTGGACAGCAACTTATATCAACTGGAACTTCTGGACTGCTATCAAGAGCAGGCTCACATCAAGCATCTTACAGTAATCTAAACTTGAAATGGCTGGAAGATTTAGTAACTGCAGCAAAAATAGATCAAAAAAAGCTCCTGCTGGCATACTAAATGAATTTGGACAAAAACTCTCATTACAACCTTCATTTGTTTCTTAAGGTGATAAACTGGGAGTGATCCCTAATGAAGTAAACTTCAGAGGGAGTACAGAGAATCTCATCCAGAACAAAGTGATTGCTCTACTTGGATTTCCCTTCCCTCCTCCCAACAATACTTCCATATGACTGAATATTCAGAACAAAAAGATTCTGCCAGACTGTTAGGAGCCTGGATCAGAGTAAAAGCTAGAAAGAAAGATGTGTATCATATTTCAATTAGCTTACCTCTTCCAAACATTACAGCATCACACATGTACTCTAAACAGAACATGACATAGTTTGAATCTCTCAATTTCTCAAAACTGTCCTGCAGTTCTTTGAAATACTGACCACTGGTAGTCCTCAGTTACCAACTATTCAAAGTTACAAAAGTTGGGGAACCCCCCCCCCAACTCTCCTATTTATAGCCACTGCAGTGTCCCCGTGTTCCTGTGATCAACAATTGGGGACTTTTAAACGAGGTGGTATTTTGACTATCACAGCATCCTGCAGTCACATAATCACCATTTGTATGTTTCACAATCAGCTTCTGACCAACACCCAACACAGAAGTCGGCAGTAAAATTGCAAATCGTGGTCACATGATGACCATACTTAATATATTTGCTTAACGACAGTAGCAGAAGTGACACTGTAAGTCCAGTGCGGTCACATGAATTTTCACTTAGTGGCCACTGCCTTTAGCACTGGAGTTGCCAGTCCCAATTGTTATTAGTAAGTGAGGACTACCTGAATAATGAAGGAGGAAGCAAGGGGAGGGGTGGAGGCACACAACGTGCTGAGCCTTCTTAATGCCTATGCAGGTGGAAAAACATGGCCGCCCCTGAAAGAGTAGACCATTTGCTCTTCTCATCAACACTTCCATTCAGAAAAGAGCATCCCAAGTGAAAGAGGATTGTTAGATAATCTTAGGGTACTCTAGAATAAAGGGGGTAGCAGTGTGTGTTCTATTTCCTCATAATAAATGTTTTAAATTGTTTTTGCTTACTTATATTTTAGTATGGAGAAAATCAACAAGTAAGGAAACTTTTTAAATTTTATCTATCCTCTTTTCAAACTAAACTTGATGCAGTTTAAAATGTTTACTCATTGCTGGTAAAATTGTGTTGTGACTGTAAGATTACAGATGTTTACTGAAAATAATTCTGCATTATCAGTAAGCTTTTCCCTTTTTTCTTTTAAAAATTACTTAGAAATATATTTTAAGCTTTAGTCTCCATTTGTAAATTGTTCCAAAATAGCTTATGAATTGATCAAAAGAAAGGAAAATTGATTTTTTTTCAGTATCCATTTTTTGCCAATTACACTGCCAAATCTGCAATGTCATTACAATTTCCCTTTCCTTTTTCTACAAACATTTGTTACTATATTAAAATATTACCAGCTTTTCATGCAAATATGAGAAATATTGAGCCGAGGTGGCGCAATGGTTAGAGTGCAGCACTGCAGGCTACTTCAGCTGACTGCTAGCTGCAGTTCAGCAGTTCAAATCTCACCAAGCTCAAGGTTGACTCAGCTTTCCATCTTTCCGAGGTGGGTAAAATGAGGACCCAGATTGTTGGAGGCAATAGGCTGACTCTGTAAACCGCTTAGAGAGGGCTGTAAAGTAAAGCGGTATATAAGTCTAAGTGCTATTGCTATTCTTGTGTCCTTGAGGGGTTCAGCCCCCTTCCTCAGCAATGCATGGCTACAGGCAAAAGTGAAGAGCAGAGCCAGCACAGGTGAAGGAGAGATCCTGGTGAAAGGCAGGAACAGAATTCCAGAGCCTGATCTACAGATCCTCTGTTGCTCTGAGAAGCCACCTTAGGAAACCTCAGACATTTTCTGCATTTCAACTATTCAGCCTGTTCTCCAAGTCCAAAGGACAGTTGGGGGGGGAATGATTTCCAAGGAGGTCTTAGCTCCTAGCCCCTTCCATTCACCCACAGAACCCACACCCCTGCTGCCTTCTTAAGTGCTCAAAGTTGGAAGCAGTCACCGTTTCTCACAAAAATGACAGCATTTGGCTGCCTGGCCCTCTTTGCTAGCAATTAATGAGGCTTCTTTCGCTCTTTAGCCAAATGGTTCCTTTGCTTTTCTCCAGGGATCCATTAGACTTTTAGAATATCAATCTGATGCAGACCTTTCTGAGAATTTTTAAATTAATCACCCTGATTACTGCTTTATTTACTCACCCAGGCCTACTTAGAACGTCCTTTGTTGCTGTAAAAAGCTTGTTATTCTCTTTAATTGAGCTGGCTTTTGTTAGCGGCATGCATTTTTGCTAATCACTTTTCTTGATGAGAGTAGAATTCCTAATTGCTAATGCTTGGGCTGAAAATTCATCATGTGATAAGGGATTCTATAAGGAAGGGCTGCTTCATGGGGAAAATGGGTGAGGGTCCAAAGAGGCTCTGCAGGGTCCAGGGGAGGCTGCCGAGGGCCACACATCACCTTGAGCTAAACATCCATTTCATTTGGCCTGGTCAGAATCTGGCAGCTTCAGCTGCTGACTTGTTTTCCACAAACATTCTCAGAGGTGCTGAAAATCTGCCCCTGTGTAGGTCCTTGCAGGCACATGGCTAAAAACTTCTTTCAAGGTGTGCTCATTGTCCTCATTTGCCCGACTTACTTTATTTTTTTGACATAAATTGAGCAGTGGCAAAAAGGATGAATAAAAATAAACACACCAAGAAACTGCAGCATCGTCCTGATGCTTTGAAGGCAGCAGCTGAGTCTTGCTTGATCCATTATAAGGGAGTGTAAGGCAGGCCCTTCACCAGCTGAAATACAGATGGAAGAGTGTGTGTGTGTCTTGAGACCATAAAGTAAGAGGGAAGGAAGAAGATGTTTCTCTTGGTTTGGATTCATATTTCTCACTGCTGGCCAGGAAGACATAGTCAACTATATGGAGTCTATTCCATTCTATTCTCTATTCCTATTCCATTCCATTCCGCATTCTCTATTCTATTCTATTCTATTCTATTCTATTCTATTCTATTCTATTCTATTCTATTCTATTCTATTCTATTCTA
>JANHFT010003522.1:153282-164014 GCA_032467955.1 Pseudoxenodon macrops
GGGGTGGGATGGGAGGTGGGGGGAGGGAAGAGACACCAAAAGGAAATCCTCCCCCCCCTCCACTAACCTTTTATTCTAAAGAAAGGTGGCATTGGACAGGGGGAAGGAGCGGATCTGGGAAGGGATCAAGGGCCACCAGCTAGGCCTTCAATCAATCAGTCAATCAATCAATCAGTCAATCAATCAGAAGAGAGCTGGAAGGGGCCTTGGAGGTCTTCTAGTCCAGCCCTCCTCAAGCAGGAGACCTTATATACCATTTCAAACAAACAATCTATCAATCAATCAATCAATCAATCAATCAATCAGAATGGAGCTAGAAGGGACTTTGGAGGTCTTCTAGTCCAACCCCTTGCTCAAGCAGGAGACCCTATATACCATTTCAATTCATCCATCCATCAGAATAGAGCTGGAAGGGGCCTTGGAGGTCTTCTAGTCCAGCCCTCTGCTCAAGCAGGAGATCCTAGACCATTTCAGACATTTGCCTCTCCAGTTTCTTCTTGAAAACTTTCAGTGATGGAGCAGCCACAACTTCTGGTGGCAAGCTGTTCCACTGGTTAATGGTCCTCACTGTTAGGAAATTTCTCTTTAGTTCCAGGTTGCTTCTCTCCTTCCCATCATTTTCCCTTTCTCTCCCTTCTCTCCTTCCTTCCTTCTCATCCTGTTCCTTCCTTCCTCCATCTCCTTTTCTCTCCCTTTTTTCCTTCCTTCCTTCCTTCCTTCCTTCCTATCCATCCATCCATAGAATAATAGAATAACAGACTTGGAAGGGACCTTGGAGGTCTCCTAGTCCAGCCCCCTGCTGAAGCAGGAGACCCTCTACCATTTCAGACAGGTCCAGTCTCTCCTTAAAAACTTCCAGTGTTGGAGCATTTACAGCTTCTGGTGGCAAGTTGTTCCACTGGTTAATTGTTCTCACTGTCAGGAAGTTTCTCCTTAGTTCCAGGTTGCTTCTCTCCTTGGTTAGTTTCCACCCGTTGCTTCTTGTTCCTGCCTTCTGGTGCTTTGGAGAATAGCTTGACTCCCTCTTCTTTGGGGCAGCCCCTGAGATACTGCTATAGTATTCTTTAGGGGTTACAGTATTAAAACCTCCTAAAGATACTGCTATAGTATATTATATAGCATATAGTAAGTACAGGTAGTCCTCAACTTACAACAGTTCATTTAGTGACTGTTCTAAAGTTACAACGGCACTGAAAAAAGTGACTTACGACCGTTTTTCACGCTTACAACCGTTGCAGCCTCCCCGTGGTCATGTGATCAAAATTCAGAGGCCTGGCAACTGACTCCTATTTACGACGGGTTGACGTGTCCTGGGGTCATTTGACAATCTTTCTTGCCACAGTCGTTAAGTGAAACGCCTCGGTGACAGGGTCGTTAAGTGAATCTGGCTTACCCATTGACTTTGCTATACCGGGAGGTCGCAAAAGGGGACCGCGTGACCCCGGAGCCGTCATAAATATGAAGCGGTTGCCAAGTGATTGAACTTCGATCAGGCCGGGATGCCACAACGGATGTAAGTGTGAAAAATGGCGGCACGTCACTTTTTTCCCCTGTTCCGTTGTAACTTCGAACGGTCACTAAATGAACGGTTGTAAGTCGAGGACCACCTGTCTTCACAACCCTGCCGGGCATCGTATCACTAGACTGAAAAGATGCTTCTGAAGACGGCCCCCCCCAAAAAATACATCCCGCTGCAGATGTTTTTCTCCTCCTCTCTCAAATTATAATGTTGGCTAGTTCCTCCCTCAAAAAAAATATTTGAGTTTGGCCTCGAAAAGCGGAGCCTGCAATTAGGAGGTGGATGTTTAGAAATGGCTGGGTTGATCCCGGCTTGTGGTCAACGTAGCGCGCACCGCCCAAAACCAAGAATGGCAGAGGAGTCTAACGGCTTCACACACAGACACACAACACACACACACACAACACACACACACATGTTGTTTCTGTGCCTAGATCCGACCCTCGTAGAAAGAAAGCGACCTTGACTTTGTGTCGAAATCGTCAAACGATTGGCAACTCCAGATGTCAACTAACAAATCTTACACATTGGCAAAAATAAATATATCGGAACACCAAAATACAAGCTGGGCGGATACGAACTCGTAGACGACCCTCACTCTGTCAAGGACCTTGGAGTAACTCATCTCAAAATTATCTAAGCCTCAGAGCTCATTGTAACAGCATTGCCCAAGAGGCATGAAGAGTTGTTGAACCTAATCTTGCGTAGCTTCTTCTCCGGTAACATTGTATTGTTAACTAAGGCATGCAAAACCTTTGCCAGATCGATTCTCGAATACAGCTCGTCTGCCTGGAATCCACACTGTATATCGGACATGAATACAATTGAGTGAGTCCAGAGATATTTCACGAGATATCTCTACTCGCAACAAAATAGTACCTTATGCCACAAGGATTGAAATGTTGGGCTTGGACAACCTAGAACTACGCCACCTACGGTATGACCTAAGCATAGTACATAAAATTATCTGCTACAACGTCCTACCTGTCAATTACTACTTCAGATTCAACCGCAATAATACACGGGCGTATAATAGATACAAACTCAAGATAAACTGCTCCAAACTTGATTGCAGAAAATATGACTTCAGCCACAGAGTGGTCAATGCCTGAAATGCACTACTTGACTCTGTAGTTTCTTCCCCAAAACTTTAACCTTAGACTGTCTACTGTTGACCTCACCCCATTCCTAAGAGGTCTCTAAGGGGCGGGCATAAGCGCACCAGCATGCCTCCCGTCCCTGTCCTACTGTCCCCATTTATTCGTACCCATTTCTTGTATTCATATCCATGTTTATACTTATTCCTGTTATCTTGTACATGTTTGACAAACAAACAAACTAACTAAATATTAAAGAAGAGAAGGCCAACTTGATATATGATAGCAGTCTTGCAATACTTGGAAGGAGACGCTGGTTTATTTTCCATTGGGCAGGACAAAAATCAGTAGTTAGAAGCATTATAGAAGGACATGCAAACTTGAAATAAGAAAGAATACCTGGACTATGAACATTTTTAAAAAGTGGAGCAGCCTGCTATTTGGAGTCATGGATGCTCTATCACTGAGATTTTTCAAGGGGATGGTATGAGGACTGTTGCCCTGGATAAAGAGTTCAATTAGAAATCCAAAGACCTTTCCAGCCTGATGATGGAATTAGTTCACCACAGGAATAACAATAATTAAGAATATATACAGAGAACTGGGATTAAGTTGAAGTATGATAATAGATCAATGCATAGCATTCAGTTCAACACCCACAAAACATGTTAGCTTAGCGATAAAAATCCCTACAACCTGCATAATTCTACATCAAACTGGTACATTTTTTCCAACATTTAACATGTTTGAGTAACAGAGACAATCATATGATTTGTTTTAAAGAAGAAATTATATAGACTATAAAGACTAACACCAAGAATTGGATTGAATAGATGTTTCTCTAGCCTCTGCCGGATTATCTTCTGCAAAGAGAAACTACCTCCCTAAATAATTGGTTCTACCCTTGGATTATTTTATAGTTAAGAAGTTTCTTCTACCTTTCTAATCCCCGATCATCTTCATTACTTTCTCTAAACCTACACCAATTTCTTTGATTAAAGAGTGATGCCAAGAACTAAACATATTTCTAGAAGCGGGTATGACACAAGTTGTAGCTGTTCAAATTATATGGAGGATAGATACTTTGCCTGGGACAAGCCTATTTGAGTTACTTTTCAAACAGCTGAGGTGATCACATCCTCTTGAAATGTTGGCATGGCTGCCTTAATAATCTTCTCGGTTTATCTGCAGGTACAGAAAACGATTTTGCAAAAAAAAAAAAAAAAAAGATAGGGTAGACTCTTTGCCACCAATCTTTTTGAATGTCTTCTAGGAAAGTATAGGTGACCTGAAAAGTATTTATGGCAAATCTTTAGGAAAGGGTGACTATCTCAAAAGAGTTATGCTTATGCTTTCTTGTACAAATTGAAAGCATGCTGTATGACAGAGAACTAATTACTAGTTTTTAAGAAATTACCATTTAAATAGTGCTTTATGCAAATATACATGGTTAGTGATGAGGAAATATTAAGGGAATCCACTATTTAACACATCCTTTTTTATTTCACAATTTAAGTCAACTTGATTTAAATGAATTTACCCTGATTTTTTTAAAAAAAGGATTTAAGCTGTGCAGTTACTCAAGGGGCTTGGGTGGTGTAGGGAGAAAAGAATGTCTGTTGTGGAAGAGCTTGATGTTACCATGGAAAACTTAGTTAGCTTCCAGAATGCAACTGTTTTCACAACAGATTAAAACACACACAAACACATACACTATGTTTAGGATCTTTTCAATTTTAGTATTAGTCCTATTTAACATTTACTGCTTTTTCTTTCGTTTTTAAATTTTATTTGCTGCCTTGAGTACTTATCTGAGTTGAAAGCAAAGTCAGTCAAATAAATATTTGTAAGTTACTTCTGTTTTAAATAATTTTTAAAAACTTTATAACATTCCTAAAGCCCCATGCTCTATTACTCTCGTTTCGATTAACAATATTAAAAGTGCTACTAATAATTATATAATTAAACATTATTTATTGTGGGCTTCAGAAAGCACGTTTATTGAGGAAAGGCATGGACATTTAATACTTTTTACTATAATGAAAACAAGAGTTCAAAGATGTTAAAGTAGGATAAATGTGTCTACTGCAGCAATGCATGAATCTTACATTTTTGTTTCATTCAATATTTTCAAGGAGTTCCACACACACACCAAATCTCATTTCTATGTTGTTGTTAGTTTTTTGTTCTTTTTTAAGACTATACAGAAGTCCAAAACAATTTTTAGAACTTGGGAGAAGAGCAAATTGCTTAATACCCAAGACTGCAAGAACTCCCCTAGCAGTTGTGGCTATTATCTGCTAGCATATAGACTGCTACATTTTGAACCAGTTTCTGTGTACTCTTCAAAAATGACCTGTTGAAAAGGCATTCTAGGGGCTTAGAGTTAGCAAAACAGGTGGTTGAGCTTATCTAAGGGGCACTCCATCCACTTCAACCAAATTCATAGGTTGAAATAAATTCCATTTCACATGGAAAGACATTTCCCAATTACCACTTCAGAATTTTTTCATAAAGAAATAAGACTCGAGTTAATTAGAACAACTTTATTAGTGAAGTATTGTGCAAACGTGTCACAGAGGCATGTGGGAAGTTTTTTCTGTCCATTCTTTCATGTGCCTCCTTGAATGGCACTGCAGGATGAGAAGCCACTGATGTGCAGAGGGGAGAAAAGTATGTATACATACAGTATACATGTTTTTATATACATAGTCCTCTCTTAGTAGTGGCCACTAAGTGAATTTGCGTGTGTGTGTGAGAGAGAGAGAGAGAGAAGCTGCAAAGATTATTGGCTCCTGCCATCCCATTCAGATAAAGTTCTCGTGTTCAGTGCCTCATGCCTAACCCATCCCCCCTTTTACCCCTTGTACAGCAGATTGCTTAAACAAGCTCTCTTCCTGAGCTTCTTTTCTCCAGAGCGTAGTGTTTTCCTAACAATGTGATAACAAGCTCAGCTCTGTGAACCTAATGAACTGACTAGAATAGCAGGCTCACAGCAGTTGCCTGAAACTGACCAGACCCTAATCAGTTTGGTACTGAAGGCTTTTGTTGTAGAAAATGCACTAATTAGTCTGAAAATATTTTTAATTGCTATTTATTACTGGTGTATTTGTGAACAGTAGCTATCTGAAGTACTTGCTAAATGAGGATTACCTGTATTTTTTGTGTACAAAGCTACCCAATCAACACAAGAATCTAGGTGGCTCACAGTCAACAGAACAAAAACACTGAAACAAATGCAGTAATGCATTATAATGTGCCTGGAACGAGCCTATAAAATTCACATCTGATCATCACACCAAGATGAACTAATGCAGAATTCTGATCCAATATGTGATGGAGAAGCTTACTGTTCTCCAAATAAGGGATGACAAAAGCTCCAAACAGGAAGTGACAAAATGTATTTATCTCCCTTACCTTCATAGTTTAGGCTGTATAGCTATTTCATGTGACCAAAAAAAAAAAGGACCTAGCTCAGGAAGACCCAAACTGTTAGACAATTGCAGTTACCTCACATGCTAGTAAGATAAAGCTCAAGGTTTTGTCATCCAAATTTCATCAAAACATGGAACAAGAACTACCTCAGTTACAATTATATTCTGAAGAGGCATAATCACCCAAAGCCACATGGTGAACATCCAACAGTAAAAGTAATAATCACCAATGTCAGAAGCAGAATTCAGATTATTATTGACCAAATTCTGGAAAATGATGGCCAGTGGTTAGATGTAATTAAACACCACCTAATTAAAAAAAAAACACAAAGTATTTTTTATTGATATTGTATTACTTACTCATTAATGATCAAATCTGGAGCAAAACACAGTAGACTTCCATTAGACTGTTTATATGATCTCCATCCTAGAGCAAAAGCCATCAGAAACATCCACGAATACTGCAGTAGGGTCATCTGGTCATCTAGATGCAGGTTTCTGAAGCCTGTTTGAAAATAAAAGTGGATCCTCTGGACATTATAATTGAAGGACTGCTTACCCAAAGAATTGTTTTCATATTCATAATGGTTTCTTGAGAAATTATTTTGTTTAAAGGATTGTTTAAAAACCAAGAGTGGGGAACCTACAGTCCTTTGCCTAATCTCAAACGTCCACTGAATAGACAAAGAGTGAATTCAGCCTTTTAAATAAGAGCAATTATTTCTCTGATTTCTTGGGAGAAAGAAGGAAACAAAGAAGAATCATGGTTAATATGAGGTTCCCACAGGTTATCTTCAAGATAATGCAAACTATGCCAAAAACAAAAAAAGTCACTCCTTCCTCCCCTCCCCCTTTAACTCTGTATTAGGGATCATATCACTTACCTGGTATTGCCTTTGCCCATTTCACTGCAGCAACCACTTGTCTTCCACCTAACATATTGAGAGTTGACATTATGCGCCAAGTTGTGTCTGGTATTGTGCTGTCATAGCCTGAAAACATCACTTCTGGCTCAATGACTTCCAGTAGGGAAACTAGGGTAGGAGTCAGCTGTGGCAGTGTGGCAGGAACTATAGCTTTGTTTGTGGGATTTTCAGCAGTATCCCTTCCTGCAGGCACGCTGGATTGTTGAATTCCTTTTATTTTCTTTTTTGTCTTTCGTGCTAGAATGTTATTAGAAAAGAAAATTTTAAAAAGCAAAAACATTAAAAAAAAATCTGTTTCAACACTACGGACATTCATTCAATTGACTTAAAAGTTTTCTTGGTATGGACTAAAGATGAAACCAGCAATTATATTTGAAAAGAAGCATTGCATGGGGAGAATTAACAAAGCAAGAAACAAATAAAAATATTTTATGTCTAGCAGTTTCAATAAGCTTTTCTAATAGTAATAGTAAATAATAATGAAACAAAACGTAAGCAACAGCATAATCTAACAGTGTATATGCTGGGCATCTTTTATTAAACAATAACATTTTGAAATATGAATTAAACAAAACTGAAGACTGACTGCTGCACAGTTGGACCAAAACTGAAAATTTTCCTTGTCAATTCATAATACTGTACTTAAACCATTGATAAAATGTGCTAGATATACTGCTTAAATTATTGCCTCACAAATAGTGGTCTGTAATTTGTAAAGCAATTATTTCATCAGTATGACTTTTCACTTTTTATGTACGTAATCCTAAAAACAGAATATTAATGCATGAAACAGCTATCTCTCACAAGACAATTAGATAGGAAGACAGAGATCCAATTTTCTCTATATGGTGATGATATAAATTATATCACAGGAATCACACTGGTATGCATATTTCCCTGATCTAATTATTTCCTCTACCTGGTTATCTGCCAAGCAACACATATAAAAAGCAAAGAGATGGACTTTATGTAGTTCCTGTCATTATTCATTGTAAAAGAACCTGCAATTTATTTTGTAATACCAAGAGCACAAACTACAAAAGGTCTAACCAATCATCATCCACGCTATCTATAGAATAGAATAGAACAGAACAGAATAGAATTCTTATTGGCCAAGTGTGATTGGACACACAAGGAATTTGTTTTGGTGCATATGCTCTCAGTGTACATAAAAGAAAAGATACATTTGTCAGGAATCATAAGGTACAACACTTAATGATAGTCATAGGGTATAAATAAGCAATCAAATCACATTAGGAAAGTCAATATAAATCATAAGGATACAAGCAACAAAGTTACAGTCATACATTCATCGGTGGGAGGAGATGGGTGATAGGAACGATGAGAAGATTAATAGTAGTGCAGGCTTAGAAAATAGTTTGACAGTGTTGAGAGAATTATTTGTTTAGCAGAGTGATGGCGTTCGGGGAAAAGCTGTTCTTGTGTCTAGTTGTTCTGGTGTGCAGTATTATTATTATAATTTTATAATATTAAAAACAGTCCACATAATTTGTTTTGCCCAGGAACTGTTATCATTCGCCTTTTTTGCAGATCTCTCTTCATGACAGTTTGCTATTGCACAATTCATGAGAATGAGAACACAGTTTGGTAGCAGGTTACTCTTTAGATCTGTTGAGACTACAACTCCTAGAGTTCCCAGGGCAACAGAGCAGATGCTCATACTACATGGGAATTCTGAGAGATGCAATCTTAACTCATTCCGAGACCCCTGGATTGGGAAAAATGGAGCTATAAGATTGTGAGCAAAGTCCTGCATGCCTGCTGTTCCAGTTCCTCTTCTCCACTCTCAGGTCTCGCAAGGAACTGAGAGACAAAGGCCCTCCACGGGTACTACAGAACCTCAAAGATGTGATGCTGATAGAAGGCAGTGCAGCCAAGTTAGAATGTCGCATCAGTGCCTTCCCTGACCCCTTTATCCGCTGGTCCAAAGATGGTGCGGAACTCAAGGACGGGCCCAAGTACCGCTATGTCTTTGAGGATCCTGACATTGTGGCACTGGTGGTGCGTGATGCAGCCCTTCCTGACCTGGGCAAGTACACCATCGCTGTGAAGAATCCCTTTGGAGAGTGCTTTGACTCAGCTCGGCTCCTCATAGAAGGTAATGTGACCCTCTTCCCACATTCCCTGCTAAACATAGAGCTATGCATCCCCTGGGCAATGAAGACATTCTAGTGAGTTTCTTCTCTAAGAGAGTGTCTCACTTTGGCACCCTTCACTGGGAAAGGTTGCTCTGTCTGCTCCACTGCTTCAAGTTGTAGCCCTGCCCATTTTCTATTTATAGGCCAGGTCTGTCTAATGCAAAAAAGCCAACTGCTTCTAACTCTGGTCCTGCCTCTGCTAAGACGAGAACCTGTCTGCTTTCCTTCTTCCCTCCCTTTCTTCCCTCTAATAAAGCGGTGCTGTTTGTCTAACTATTCGTGTTCCTGTGGAGATGCAGGACAAGCAGTGGGAAAATTTTCTGTTGAATTCTCAGAATAGTTCAGTCATCAAGGGAGGAGGCTGATTTTTGAGACTGATATCCCAGTCAGGTCTTGATTTCACATGACTTATCATTCTTCGAGTCAGAAGGGAACATTACCAACAAAATAGGACATGCATCACAGTTATGTGTGGATGTATTTACACAAGCTGATACTTACAAAGCATGTAGATCCTATAATATCCTACTTCTCTAACTCTGCATTAAGTGAAGAAACTTAAATTCCCGGTCATACTTTGAGAGCTACATGACTAAAAGTTGCTTAGATGCTACACAAGAAAGCAACTAACCCCAGTGTTTCTGAACCAGAAACCTCGAAAGCTCCTTGGTGAATACCTCAATGATTCAATGGGAATTTGTTATTACTCAGGAAAAGAATACAAGCAAACAAAATGGAGTGATAATCTCAAGAAGGTATCCTAAATTCTAGATAGTAGAGTTTCTAACTATATGCCCCAAGAATAGCTTTTCCATAATCATGCATCTGTCTGTTGCAATGACTGGAAGGACAGATGAAGCAACGGAGAGAAGAAATAGAACTAGGCAAAAAGACTGCACGATCCATCTTTATAAGCAGCCAAATAACTTAGAATAGCTGCGGACTAATTCAAGTCTGCAGAGTGTCCTGAGATAATCCAGGTCTGCCCCAAAATATTCTAGAAAAAAATGGAAATAGGATTTACTACTGCAAGTTACTCACCCTCCATTGTGTCAGAATAACAGAGTTGGAAGGGCCTTTGAAAGTCTTCAGATCCAACCCCTTGCTCAAGCAGGAGACCCTCCACCACTCCAGACAAGTGGCTGTCTAGTCTCTTCTTAAAAACCTCCAGTGATGGAGCACCTACAACTTTTGGAGGCAAGTCATTCCACTGATCAATTGTTCTCATGGTTAGGAAGTGTCCTTGAAGAACACTTAGTGGGGAAAACAGCAATCCCCAGAGCAGGATTTCTTCTTCTTCTTTTTTTTGTAATAGCTTTTTATTTTATAGCATACAAAAATTCCAATTTCAATTGAACAGTCTGTTGTCTGGATACAAATCATTTTAGGAAATAATAATCAAAGTGTTTACAACAATATGCATTGCATTAATATCAATTACCGTATTTTTCGGAGTATAAGACGCACCTGAGTTTTTTGGGAGGAAAATAGGGGAAATAATCTGCCTACCAGATATTCAACTGGCTAGCGTCCTTAGTCTGGTCAGCTTCAGCACATTATTTTATCCCCTGATTAGGACTGGGAAAAACAGCTTCTA
>JANHFT010003523.1:3431-23431 GCA_032467955.1 Pseudoxenodon macrops
CAAATAAATGTCTGTATCTGCCCACTGAACCCAAAATGCTGGAATTGATTTTATTTAAAACTTAGCTTAGCAACAGTCATACTGAAAGACAGGCAAAAACCTGTTCCTGTTTGACACCTAAAAACTTACTACTGGTATAATGTGTTGTATCCTGTTTGTATATTTCAATTTAACAGTCCAGTATATTTATTTCTTTGAAACTAGTTTAAGGTATAATCCAATTATTATTAGTCCTTGTAATATAAAATGTCATTAATGGTGTAATTCTAGGCATGTATACATAGAAAGAAACTCTACTGGGCCTTATTTTAGGGTGTTGCACTCTTATAAAGCAACTTATGAAATAAAACAAAACAAAATAAAACAAGATTTAAAAGTGGTTTCGGGCATGCTATATCTATATATGTATGTCATTAATGTAAATGTAGTTATTATTTTTGAAGACAAAAGTCTGGTTTTTACTTTTTGCTCCTTTATAAATGTACTTGTATAATTTATGAAGAGTGTTTGGGTGCCAGTTCCCAGGTATTAAAGTTAATGTAAAGAAAATAATTTAGAATGGTTTACTATGAAACTCTGTACATATGTATATTATTAGATGCATGGCATATATATAAATTGCATATAAATATAATTTATAGTTTAGCTTGAAATCACATGTATTAAAGGTATATTCTGATAAGTTCCATGTTCTTTGTGCAGCCATTTCTTTACATTAATTTTGGGTAACATAGATAGTTTTGTTACAAACTTATAATTTTTATAAATATGATCTAGTACTCTAGAATGATGCACTTTCCTATGTTCTGCTTGTTTGAATAGTGAAAGCTGAGGTCTGGTCTATACTGGAATTGTTAAAAAATATTTTGATTAATTCGCTGGTGTATAATGACTTAAGTAACAATAAACAACATTTATGTCTTGCTTATTATTTGTTTTCTTTATAGTCCAGTTTGTAAGAGCTGAAGGTGGATGAAGCTGATAAGCGTTGAAGAAAACCTCAGATAGATCTAGGACTTGTTTGACATACATGAGGTTGTTTCTTCTGTCATAACTTCCTCGTGGTCAGAATGAGATTGTGACTTAAACTTCAATATCCTGACTCGTGCTGGTTGATAAGGACTTACCAGGACCCAAAGGATGGCTACAACCTTTTCTAAACATCTAGAAAACTGATTTCATCAGTTTCATGCCAAATACTTTTGTGAATATATTGGTTATCATCCAATTTTGAAGCCACTAAGATTATCATTGTATGCAGAATGGATAAAAATGGAAGTGATGGTTTGCAAATGGCACAATTACCCTGCTAGTTTATAGCAATACCTACAAAATGCTCTTTCTTAGAGAACGAAATTGGAACTGATACTTAGAATGAACAAACTGATTACCACCTTCATGTAATTTCCCAGTCCATTGTAGGGGCCTAGCCCTAGAACATAAAGACAATAAAGAGACATTTTAAAATGTGTAAGTCCTGATTCTTACAATGACTGGGAAGTGGGGAACCATTCTGTCAAATATTCTCAAACTTCTCTGAGATAGGTTTTATTTCTAACTTTCATAATATTTAAAAATACCCATAGTTGCTTTGAACTGTACTTTGTGAAAAAGCAGTAATAATGTAGAAATTGGCACACATATGTAGAATTCTCGGGGAAATGTTGCTATTCTCTCCTCAGTTCTTCTAAACAGTTCTCGAGTTATTTGATATTTTGGGCAACTGCTCTCCATGGTACATCTCCAAATGCTTATGAAGGTCCTGTTAATTTCAAATGTATGCAAACTAGCTTAATGTGTGTCCCTATTATAGTATATACTATAGTAAATGCATACTATAGGGCATTAAGTACACTCCTTGAGTGTGCTTAATGCTCTATAGTATACAAACATCCACCCAAATTAAAAGGACCAATAAATTCAGCCCTTGTTCTGTGCTTAGTGTTTTGGGGAAAGGTTAATAGGCAGGGAGGGTGCATTAAACTTTGCAGAGGTTTACAGCAGCCATTAGATACTCCCAAATCACTGATTATTCCTTTTGGAGAGTTTAAAAGAGCCCAATACCTATTTTAATATCTGAAAATTAAGGCACCTAATTAACTGCTTAAATCTTGCCTCAGATAAGCTAAAACATTGGCTTCACTTATTCCAGAGAGAATACATATCCCTGCTTCTGCCCTATAGCCTCAAAAGAGAAGAAAAAATAACAACATAAAATAAAAAGTTGTTCCTCTCTGAGGAAAACAAACACAAACAAACAAACAAACAAACAAACATCTTTCATGGGATACATATGTGGATGCCATTGCAAATTTGGTCTGTCTATCATCTATCTAGCTATCATCTATCTATCCATCCATCTTCCTATCTCTCTGACATAATGAAATGAAATGAAATGTGGCAATGGAGAGATTTAAGACATGGAACCAACTGAATCACTGTCTGAGGAAAACAGAAAAATATCTAATCTCTTACAATGCCTTAAAATCTAAGAACCTATTAACAAGTGTACTCAATGAATAGGCAACATTGGTGATATGTGCCAAACTAGGCATACTTTTTGTAATCCTGATGGCCAAGTACAGTAATAATTAATATAGTAATTCTATTATAGTCCAAATATAATAAAGGCAGGAAGCATTTTCTTTCCAGGTTGTAATGGATAAATATTAGACTTCTGGGATCTATTTTTAATTCCACTTTCCAAATTCCAAATTCATCTTTCAAATCCTGATGTGAAGCTTTTATATCGTATTTAGAATTAAGCCCAACATTTTATGAACATTTACAGTTCTTCCACATACAAAAAATAGCTCTTGGTTCTTCCAAACTTTGTTTATATAGCTTTTGGAGCATAGTTTATGTAGCAGAAGCAGCTAGGAGAAAGTAATGTTGTGGCTGTTATTGTTCAATAGAAGTTATATGTCTTTGTCAGCCTACTTCAGATCAGCCAGAAATCTTATCTGTAGATCCAGGACTATGCTCACACGTACCTTAGAGAAAATAATAATTGCAAATTGAGCCAATATTTTCTCCTTATCTTGTGTTTTCAAGAGCAAACAGAAATAAACATTTATGGCATGTTATAAACTTGGTATTATTTGTCCAAGAGATTTTTTCCAGTCACTTGGCTAAACACTGAAAGCAGACTTGTATAAATACATATTTATGATTGGCTAAAGGGTGAAGACGTTAAAGACATATTTAACAAGATAAATATACATTTTTGGTACCTGCATCATATTGTTTAACATGCTTCTCTAGAACTGTTATATTTTGAAGGGGTAAGAATGAATTTTAACTGTGAAAATGGCCAATTTCTCATCAAATGGGCACAGTTTTTGATCACTGGATTATTGTCAATTCAAAGCAGCATAACTCTTACAACTAATTGCTAATTGGGAATCTCAGTTGCTATTGCAAAGTTCTCCTGTAGCGATCTGGCTTCAAACACATTGTTGGCCTTTAGTGTAATACAAGTTGGTTCTCACGTTTATATATTATTTGTGTGTGTGTGTGTGTGTGTATATACACATGTGCCTGTGTGTATATTTTGCTTGTTCCTTTTTATAGAACTTAACAGCATTCAAGTTGGATTACTATTGGACGTGAATCTTTTTTAAAGGCAGCTATGGACAAATAATATTTCATTATCTTAATATTAATAATATTCAACAGTTGGCTACCTGGTGGCACACTTCAAAAATACAAGATGACTACATTAGAATATATTACGATAGATTCTTGCTTCTAATCATCCTTTCATGAAACAACACCTTGAAATAGTTCAGTGAAAGCACTGCATGATAAATATGATAATGGCAGTATTTAAAAATACATACAGAACATAGATGCCACTAAACAAAACAAACAAAATTACAATAAATTAATAACAGTCAATGCTATGAGACATACAATCAAAGATAGATAGATGCAAACATTATTTATTTTTTTCAGTGAATGGAATGGTGCTTCTATACTCTATTTACATCACCAATCATTTACATATAATGCCTTAGCCTCAATATTTTTTTAAGCAGAGTGAAATAATGAAGAAACAATGGTCCAGACCTTCTTCAAAATGAACAAAGAGCATTGCCACAAATATTATTAACACACATGTGCAATGCAGCATTTGCAAAAAAGACTGGCAAAAAAAGACACACTGCATTGTATTTATTGTCCAGCACTAGAGAGCTGCTAATATTTCTGAACTACAATTTGCATTACTTTTATCCCATCTTTCTTTTATTTTGTAACTAAGCTCCTGCTTCCTTGTAAACTTCCTTGGGGAACAAAAACTGCTGACTTTACAAGTACTGACAGAAATGCCACAATATAAATTAAGTCAGGGATATGCTGGTTATTTGGGGGGTGCCAACCTAGATAAAGAAGCCACGATACAGCTGCATAAGGATAAAACTGTCCAGCTGAACACTGATAAAAATTTATCATGAGAGCACATATGAAGAGGCAGCTTAGAGAACAATTCTGTGGTAAAATGTGTAATAGCAAAACAACTAATGGATTATCACTACCTAATTGTAAATGCATTACAAGCTTAGGGTCTGATGTTAGTCCTTGGAACAGAAGCCTGTTTAACTACTTATTTGTAAAATTAAATAGCTAAGGCAGCTTTCAGAATTGTGAATATTGTCAAAATTCTCACTATAGAAACCTGTTACTTCAGATTCTAGCGCATGTGTTTATAGCTTACCATTTAAAATACAAAACTGGATTTAAATATGAGATGGTAAAGAATGGATACAAGAAGGTTCTGTTTCCCTTGTTTTGAACTTTGTGACCTTAAGCTTTTTGTGCTTTCATTGGTAATTTCCGGAAGACTACTGAAGGGGCCCTGATTCTAGGCAGATGATTTAATTACTGCAGTACTGCAAGGGAGTATGGGTATTTTTTTTAAAGTTAAGTCACAATTGTTGAACAGAACACAGCCTGCTGGTGGGATTTTCCAGCTTCTTCTCCATCCTACTGTGGTTTTGACAGTCAATCACAGCAAGTAGTCCTCAGGCAAAAAACCAAGATATGACTGCTTTAGATCTATTTTCAGGCCTGGAATGGGCCATATAGTTATACTGCCAAGGATACAAATTTGAAAGTTTAAACAAATGTTAGCATCCATCAAATAACTTCCTATTCATGTATGGGAAAGATTCTTGTTTGAATTCTGTTCCTCCGCTAGTGATGATAGGGGATAACTTCCTGAGGCAAAGGCTTATCCATACTTGCAATTTAAGCTACTCCTGTCCTATACTCCTGTTCACTTAACGCTGGAGTTGGAAAATATTCAGTCTGAACAGTAGGCTACTACTACATTGTCCCATAAACAGGGCTCTGTTGATGCGCCCCTCTCCATCTCTCCTCTTGGAAAGCAATTCTCATCAATTCCCATCTGTGACTTGATCTTTCTGCATATACATACTTTTACAGGCCAATCCACCCAACTATCCAACACCCACACTTGCATGCCTAAATAGACATTCTCTGTCCATTCATTCATCCCTCTAACCAAATTTATTTTGTATCGCAGTGATCAAGAATCAATACAAGAGTGCACCCCACATGCTTTCCCCCCTTTCCTGAGTACCCCATGAGATTAAAAAGACAAATGACTATTAGAGATTGAAAGGATGATTCTTTCTCTTTAATGAAGCCAACAGACCTTTTTAACAATTGCCTGTAACAATGGATGTGCTCTAATCCAGACAAGAACAGGTGAAGCAATATCACAAGGAAAAATGTACTTCAGAAGTGAAGACGAGAAAAGTATCCTGAGTAGAGCTTCAAATGTGAGGGCCTCAGTATAGAGGGCAAGTTGTGTCTGCCCTCCAAAAATGGTGGTCTGCTTGTTCGGGACAACTGAACAGGGCAGCTGAACCCCAATTCCAACTGAAAATTTGCGGAATCCTCTGAATCACCAGCCAGGAGTTATGTATCCATTGCTAAACTCTTGATGCTGAAATACTAAAGATGGCAACATGATTGGACTGTGATTGTTCTCTTGGCAAGTTGTATAAATGACTATAAATAATTAGTGGGCAATCTTCTGTGGATGAGAACATCCCTATTAATCTCATGTGATAATAGGCCAGTTAGCATCCACTACTACATGTTGTAAACATTTCCTTTTTATCTCTCTTTTAAAACAATTCTTCAAAAAAAACCCAGCTTATTAGCTTATTAGAACATATATAATATTAGAATACCTGTGCTTGCAGTAAAATAAATAAACCAATGCCTGAATTTTCCTGCGTAGTTCACAGAAAGCAACTTTAAATCCCAAATAACTCAGCAGCATATCAACCAAAATAAAGAAATAAAGAATGGAACATCAACTGCAGCAGCAGAGTGGTTTCTGAGATGACTAATTACAGATTTCAGAAACAGAAGGGCCCAAAGTTCACAATAGAATAAAAGTGTCAAAAAGACCACCAGATAAATAACAGGTGAACTTGAAAGAATATTCCTCAACTGAGGAGTTGTCACCCCCTGGAAAATGTGCTCTGCTTGACAGCCACTTCCCTTACTTCCTTTGTCATTTATAGGAGTCCCTCTGATATCTTTATTGTTCAGCACCGAGTGACGCCAGGCCTTGCAGGCTTTTTGCCCAGATGAAAACTAATCTGTGCACCCAGGCTTTTAATTGAATCTACGCTGCGGTGTACGTTGCTGCTGGTTTTTCTGCCTTGGTTTTAATATTTTAATATGTTGTAATTATGATGGCTTTAAACTTTTCCTTTTGTACCCACTTTGGAGTTCTAGGCATAAAGCTAATATTAGCAGTTTTAGAAATCCTTATATTTTGAACCAAGAGCACAAGAGATTTGGAAGCCAATACAAATCTTCAGACTATTTGTATGATAGCATCGCACTGGCCACTCCTTGTTTACAATTTACTTTGTTCTGGATCAACTAAACAGTTTTAAAGGAAGGGACAACGTATTGAGAAAAGCCAACCAAGGGAATAGTACAGCACATGGACTCTTGCGTCAAATGATCCTAGTGGTACCTCTATAGCAGAAAATTATTCTCCTTGCCCTTTTCTTACTCAGCCTTCAAACTGAGGGGCACACTTCTGTCCCATATTGCAAAGTCTTATATTTCCCCCGCAACCTGATAAAAATGAAACACATATGCTCCTCCTGAAATATTAGGCTGTTTATAAATTAGGCTCTTTTTTTCTTCCTAGTTTAAAAACAAATTTGTATAATTGCACATGGGGTGCAACTTTCAGAAAGAAAGGAAAGGAAAATATTAAGGTAGTTAGGTTACGTGTCTACTAAAACAAATTAGCAAGCCATCTATAGTTAAGGTTGTACAGGTGCAAATGTGCAAATTCAGCATCAAGAAAATAGCAAAACACAAAAAGGGAGTAATAAAATATTATTATGATTTGAATGAATAAAACATTATAGATGCTTCCTATTTCCCCATCTAGGCAGTTTTTGTAGAGATTCAGCAACTGATCTGTGTATGTATATTCTGAAAAAAAAGCATAAATGTTCAGACCCTCGGAGATTTTATAAATGAAATACTGATGAATTCTTATAACCTCCTCTTTACTTCAAAGGATTTCAAAGGATTTTCTCTACCTGCAGACCATTTATTCAACAGTTAGCATATGGTAAGATACATTAGTAAAAGAGAAGCAATTTTCTGGCATTGTATTGATGCACATCAATGAACATGCATGTGTAGGAGTCAAGCATCAGACGCCCGTATCCAAAACTCTCCGGGAATGGAGTGGGGGAGCTGAAACTTGACTTTAGCATCCAATCTGTACAAGCATTCTTAAATTCTCTCCAGAAGACCAAAATAGGGACAAAATCTGGATGATAATTTACACTGCCAAAAACTTAGGCCCTGTGCCTGGTAAATGAAGAAAGTTTATGCTTGTGACATCTGTGTAGTGAATGCCAAACTCTGGAAGATTTTGACCCTTTATTAGAATAATTTAGAATAATTTTTAAAATCCCTTGAAAACAAATAAGCTAGCAAAATGGAAGTGATGGACTAAATAGTGAAGAATTGCAGAATGGGAGATATATGCTATTTTACAGTGGCCCAGAGACCAACCAATGGCATTAAAAACTCCGGACTTCTTAAGAAATCTGTCATTTAAATAATTTATACTCCCAACTCCAGAGGACTGGGAACTCTATTCTCTATGATCTTTGAAAACCAAATATCTCATGCAAGAACAATTTGTGATGCAGGAGAGCTGTAGTAGAATGTCTCTAAGCCAACTCTGCATGACACATTGTCCTTGCTTTCTAAAGTCAGCCTCATCTCACTTTTAATGTGTGAAAGGAGAGATTATTCAACACTGTGGTAGACACATTTCTGTTCTCAAGAACACTGTGATATCATTAATCTTGTGGCAAGTCTGCAAAGGCAGGTTATGTGAATACAAGTATTTTGCAAGGCTATAAATAAAGTTTAAAGAGAGAAAGACAGAAAGAAAGGCTAGTTTCTTACAGCTTTTATTTCTGCAATACAGTCCATATTAATCATGTAATAGTTTACAATACTTTAAAAAAGGCTTTTTATTGCTCTTAAAATGTCTTTATAGTATGTACAGAAACTCCTACAGTTATACAAGATTTTTATTCTATATCAAGAGTCTGTTAAGAAAAGATATGAGCAAGAATTTCATTTTCCTTGAAACCCTAAAATAGGTTTCAGAAGATGTCATTGAATAACAATAGCAATAGCACTTAGACTTATATACCACTTCACAGTGCTTTTACAGCCGTCTCTAAGTGGTTTATATTGCCCCCAACAATCTGGGTCCTCATGTTACTGACCTCAGAAGGAGGGAAGGCTGAGTAAGTGTAAGGACTGGTTGTAAGTCTTTTTCCCCCAGTGCTGTTATAACTTTGACAGATGCTAAATGAATAATTGTAAGTTGAGGACTATCTGTAGTAAGTATGGTTTAATTCTGCATTCTTTCTTTCAAACTAATTCAAATGGCATTTTTAATGGCTCTGCATTTCTGAGTTTCTTCCACACTAAAAAAATAAGCTAGCAAAATCTTCCAGTGATTGGGCAGGAGTGCAAATAAGTCAAGATGGCAGCCACAATCATATGATTGAAGCCTTATTCTTTATTGAACACATCTAGGCATCTTGTGGTTGGAGAAACATTTGAACTTTGTAACCCCCTTTTTTGAGTTTGAAATAGCTATTTCAACTTTACAGGAAATGTCCAACTATTCTGGAAACATTCAGAGCTCAGAACATTTCAGGAATGGTTAGAAACAGCATCAAAATGCTTTAGTAAGAAGAAACTTGTTTCATAGTTGAAGCATTTATAATTCATTGACTACTGAGATATTGATCTTTCATGGTTATTGCAATATATAACATTTCTATATTTATTTAAAGGTCAGTCCAGGTGAGGAATGCATGTTAATTAGTAGTTTCTTCAAAAAGCAGGTCAAGCCACTTTGATGATACCCTGATTCTGGTGACCTCATGACTGGGCAGCTGCTGCTTTCTTTTCATTTGTTCAGTTATGTTTTGCTTTATTTTTTAAGCACTGCATCAACAGATCTGGCAGAGAACCAGTCTTACTGTGGAGTGGCACATGGGCCAACTTTTCAGAAAGAGTACCTTTTATAGCCCAAGTACATTTTTTTGCTTCTCCCTTCTAACCCCAGTACATTTTCTCTCCCACCAAAAAAGTGTCCACTTCATTGGACCTTTGTCCAGGTCCAATGAAGTGAGACATTTAAATACCATTTTAAAACATTTGTTATTATATTTATGACAGGTATAGAGAAACCTTTACAGCTTAATTCTGGGAACAATGTGAAGGGTCACATTTGATTGGCATTTTTCACATTTGACAAATGATTGAGGGAATAGAGGTTATAGGAAGTTTGAGGAAGAGCAACGATGACATACATAAATTCATCATAATGCAACTATAAGTAACTAAACCAAGTCAGATTTTAAGAGAGCTAACTGCAATAAGCTAGAGACTTGGAAAGATTCCATGGATGAATATCCTAAAAGGAAAAAAAACAGTTCAAGATGCTTTGGAAAATGTGAAAAATGAGATAATGAAGGCCCAAGCAAAAAAAAAAAACAATACCACAGAGAAAGAAAAAACAAAACAAAAGACACCAGACTGGGCCAGCATGGTTGCATAAAGAGCTCTCTGACAAATTGAGGGACAAAAAGGTCAGATATAAAAAATGAAAAGAGGCAAAGATAACTGAAGCAGAATACCAACAAAGAGCCCAAATCTGCAGAGGGAATCAGGAAAACTAAGCCCAGAATGAGCTAAAATTAGCAACCAATGCCAAAGAAATACTAGAGAATGACTAGATAAATGCTAAACTTGGACTTCAGCAAACTTGGTAAACTTGGATTTCAGCAAGGCATTTGACAGACTAGACTACAGCCTTCCTCTTGGTAAGATAGAACAATGTGGGAGACACAGTACCACTACCAGATGAATTTGGCTGATCAACTGAACTCAGCAGGTAGTTCTCAATGGGAATACCTGGGGGGAAAATGCAGTGGAATACCTCAAGGTTCTGTCTTGGGACCAGGACTCTTCAACATTTTAATAAATGACCTAAATGAGGGAATAGAAGGGGAACTTATAAAATTTGCAGATAACACCAAACTGGTGGTAATTGCTAACATTTTGGAAGATAGACTCAAGATTTAGAAGGATCTTGACAGATTAAACCATTGGCCCCTATCCAACAAGTTGCTGTTCAGTGGTGAAAAAAGCATTTAGGCAGGAAAACCAAATGCATATACATAGAATAGGTAATATCTGGCTAAATAGTAGTGCTTTTGAGATGAATCTAGGTGTCCTAGTGGGCCAACACATGTTGACACCCAGTATGAGCCATCAGTGTACTGCAACTGCCAAGAAAGCCAATGGCTTTCATCAACACATGTATAGTATCAAGACAATGAAAAGTGATAGTACCAATTTACACTATGCTAGTGAGACCACACTTGAAATGCTGCTTCCTGTTCTACTAACCATGATGCAAAAATGATGTTGAGACTCTGAAAAGTCTGCATAGAAGAGCAACAAAGATGATAAAGGGTCTGGATGCTAAATTGAATGATGAACAGTTGAAGGAGCTAGGTATGTCTACCTTATCCAAGAGAAGGATTAGGGGGACATGATAACTGTCTTCCAGTATTTGAGGGGCTGTCACAAACAAGAGGGGACTGACCTATTCTCTAAGGCACCAAAAGGCAGGAGAGAAGTAATGAGTGGAAGCTTGTTAAAGAGAGATCCAACCTAGAAGTAAGGAGAAATTTCCTGACAGTGAAAAAAATTAATCAATGGATTGGCTTGCCTCCTGGGATTGTGGGTCACTGAAGGTTTTAGGAATAGAATGGGCAGATTGATTGGGATGGTATAATGCTCCTGCCTTGAGCAGTGGGTTGGACTAGAAGACCTCAAGGTCCCTTTCAGCCCTATGATTCTATGATTCCATTTTGTTGGCACCAAATTAAAATGGGGAATTCCCCTCCATAGAGGCAGTTTCAAAGCAAACATGTCAGTTTCATACAACTGTCCTTGTATTTGTTTACGCAGAAGAAATCAAGGATACCCATTGAAAAGCTGCTTTATTGCATGCATACTAAGAAGTTCATCTCATTAGATCCAGTGTCATTTATTCCAAGATAAGCAACTATACAATCAGATAAACAACTATACAGAGGCTTAAATAACAATGCATTCACAATTCAGTCATACAGCAACATATTCTTCCAAATTGTTTTTCCTCCTGTCCAGTATAAAATATCTACAAAAGCAGTTTTTCTATAGAATGCTTGCATAAATTGCTATTTGCACAGGGCAATTCTATACGTGCTTATTCAGATATGAATCCAATTGAGTTTAATGAGGCTTGTTTCTTGGGAAGAAGGTAGTATGACTGTAGTGTTCTTAACGAGAATTAAAGAGCATAAGCTGAATCATATACCAACAACTTCATTTGCAACTAAACAAAAAACCCTTATTTCACTCCTCCCTCCTCCCTCCTGCCCAATCATCGACTCATACAATATATATGCAATAGAATTACAAGAAAATTTAATTGCAAGAAAACAAATAATTTGTGTCTCTTGTTATATACATCACAATGTTATAAAAGACATCAAGGGTCACTCATAAAAGTCTGCTCTATTCTAAGCCCTTGGTCAGGAAAATAAGTGAATACTTAAATTCCTGATAGATAGAAAGAAAGAAAGTAAAGTAAAAAAGAAGAAGAAAGAAAGAAGATAGCAGGTATCTGCCATGGCCATCTTTGAGCATTTCTTTGATTTTTCATTTGAATGACCCCTTTGAATACTAACCGTATCTGACACTAATTAGGTTTTGAGCTCACTTAAGGCATGTGCCACTATCTGGCACAACATAATAATTATAACTAGTTCTAAAATTCAGATGAAAACGGTTGATAACTTACCAATATCAGTTTCACTTTGCCCTTAAGTGAATCTAAAAACTTAATGCTTTCAGCAATAGAAAGAAGCTAAATCTTCTTTCAATAAAACAACAACAAATCAACAAAGCTCAGAAGAGAATCAATCAAATATTTATTACAGTCATAGACCACAGGGGTGGGTTGTGAATCGTTTTGCTGCTGGTTCGTTCAGGGTTGTGCCTTGCGCGTGCATGCAGCAATCAAAAAATAGCTTCTGCGCATGCGCAGAACCAAAATCCAAAATGGTGGTGCCCACAGAGTCACTGAAGGAACTGGCTCTGTGATGTCATTTCCGAGTTACTGCCAGTTCTTTACTACCAGTAGGAACCCACCTCTGATAGACCAGCATAAAGAGGGTGGGGTTCAGTTAATAAGAAAACAGAAGATACATATCAGTCTAAACTTTGTGAAAAGCTAGAAGATATTAAAACAAAGTAGATATGAAAATCTGTAAGAATCTAAAAGAAAGGTAGGAGCATTAGATGGGTGTAGGGGAGTATAAAGGTTAGTATGTAGAAGAATATATCAAATTGCCAAGTACTCTAGTATGGAGAGCTAAGAACTCATTAAATCTAGTTTATGACACAGGTCATCATCCAATGAATTTTGAGCACTGCTACACAGAACCTGGCAATGTTTTATGTTGTCGTAGACAGAAGAAAATGAAATGAGATAAGGTAGGGCAGGGTAGGATGCGATAGGATAGGATCCAGGAAAATCAGTATGAAGAAAGTGCATTGATATCTGCAGTTTTAATCTCTCTCTCTCTCTCTCTCTCTCTCTCTCTCTCTCTCTCTCTCTCTCTCTCTCTCTCTCTCTCTCTCGCTCTCCGTCTCTCCCTCCCTCCCTCCCTCTCCTCCCTCTCTCCATCCCTCAATGCAGGAGCCCTAGGAAATTTATAACTGCTGCTAGTCATAAACTGGTGCTCATTGGAGGTCTAGAGAAAAAAGGAAAGTAACAGCTACATTGCTATTAAGAAGTGCCATTTAATAATAGGTATAAAAGAGAACTTTAACGTGGGATCTGAAGCTGCTGAAGGTCAATGGCGCAGAAAGAAAAAGCTAGAAGGACACTATTTAAAACTCAACAAAAGTAGCTGTCTGTTTCAAAAAGTATTGTTACTCTACAATCTATATTCTTCAAGCTAATGCTAAAAAATAAGGAATACAGATACAAATGACTGAAGTTTTAAATGTGAATATTAGCTACATTGATCTCCAAATCTAGACAAATGAGAAGTGGGCCTCACAAGTAGATTTGAACAACATGGTTAAACCATTATTCATCGGTTTGGACAGTGTATGTAGTAAACATTATTACTTGCATGGGTTTTCAAAAAAACACTAAGTCAAGAAACACCTCAAAGATTTCAATAGATTAATTAATTGAATAAAGGCATGTTAACATCTTAGAAAGTCTTTACATATTTCAGCATTTTTAAAATGCAGTATTAATTGTCTTTAGTTCCATTGTGTCCCCCTTCTTTGCTGAGTATTGATTACCCAGAGCCCAGGGGAAGGACCAAACAATTTGAGAGCATTTGCCTAAACATGGAAGTATGGCTATTAGAATAATGTTGAGACATTTGGAATGATAGAAGAATTCAACCTAGAAGGAGAACTGATTTAGTGTTCAGATTGCCAGAACTACAAGCAATAGCCCTGAGTTCGCAAGATATATGATACATTGACTTTGTAATTTGTCACACAGATGTCACAACCAGTTAAAAATGAACCTATGACATTTCTTTGGGAATCTGCTTATATTTGTCTGTTGTTTCATATGTCACAATGTTAATTTCTTAGATGGAATCATTTTCTAGTTAACGGAATTACTTTTCTTAGGGAACGTATGGGTATGGAGCAAAACAGAGTTTTAAAAACTATTTTTTATTCAGATACCTAAAAAGAAAATAGGAATGTATAGTGAGCTAATACCATTCACTATTTAGGCAGTAGATTTCCAAAGAGAGTGGAAACATATAAAAACCTACCCTTTTAGATTACCAGTTTATCTCCAGGGAATATGTTCTGAATGAATGAGATTCAAAGGAAAAACTATTCTAGTAAAATACTGAATTAATTAATAAATTAATAAACATAAAAGTGATTGAGTGAATGAACATGGGGACTATTAGTAAATATCTGCTTAAAAATGCTTGTTAGAGTACTTGCTTAAAGATAAGTCTATTCAGATGCACACAGGACAATATAACATTTATGAATATGAAATAGAATGTGTTAAGAAATGATTGTTGCAAAATGAGGATAAGCACATATTGTACAAAGTGTATTTAGGGAAAAAAATAGCAAATAAATGTAACAAACCGAACAAGGATTGATTAAGATTAAAATGCATTTTGTAACAAATAAAAACAGAGGATGAAAACGGCTAAACAAATAACCTCAGCAAAATTAAAAATAAATTAATGAAATTATTTGATAAAATTGGAGTGAGAAAATGCAATGTAGAAAGTAAGAAAGATAATCGTGATCCTACATAGCTCTGTCAATGCCATTTTCCTTACTCTACATGCAGGAAAGACCATTTTAAAATTTCATATGACAATTACAGTGACAAATTGAAAAAAATAGAATTGAAACAAAGGCTATAAATATTAGCATCTGAGAAAAAGAATGAGCAAAAGCTTTTCAGTCTGAAATCCTATAAGAATGTTGAAAAATGGTAATGCTGCACATGTAGATGATATAAATGGAAAATATGAGTGAGTTGAGTCATGGGAGTGACTGTGCATCTTGTTTAATGTCAGCATAGTGTTTGGTCTGTAGAGGTACACGGCAAGAATGAGGTTATTCTTTTTATATTGTAAGAAAAAGGTAGCAAGAGCAAATACAAAAATTGCTTAAGGACTATTTTGTTCAGTGTATCTGGGATAGAATTTGGCAAAATTCTGAATGAAAACGTATATATACCAATGAATAGCACAGGGAAGTGCAGTTCAGTTTCATTATATCTATGTGAACCAGATTGTTGTTCTTCCTCAGCAGTTCAGTGAGAAATCTATGAATGTTGGTTTAGAATAGATGTGAATTCTGGAATATTTTGCTTGAATACGGAATTGATCAATTGTTAAATGGAGGTAACAACAGTATACATTGAAATTAAAGTATGCATAATAATAAATGGAAAGCTTAGTGACTGGTTCTGTACTCAATGGAGAACATGATGAAGATGTGTAATGTATTCTTAGCAGTTTAATATAAATAAATGTGTAAATAATCTTTTTTGCAATGGAATTAAAGGTGTGTTAGCTAGGGGATATGAATGTAACTGAAGTTTGCGCTGTGCAAATTCCATGTTGTTGGATGAAAACCCAAATGATTTGCAGCAAATGTTAGATTGATTGTATGATGCTGCAAGGAATATGAATCTGAAAATTAATGTGGCAAGGACCAAGAACTCTTCTGTTTGACAGGGAAAAGGGAGTGAATGATTGCAAGTTATACAAATAACAAATGATTAGAGCAGGTAGGTGAATTTCTGTTCATTGGATGAATGCTTACTAAGGATGAGAAAATAAATGAAGATATTTTCAGCCATGCAAATACTGCCGTAGAAAAGTACATGGTATGTTTTTAAAGATGAATGTTTATTGAAAGAGGTGAAATGGCTATTTATAAGAGCATGTTTCTGCCTACTTTTTTAATATAAAATTGAGCTGCATATGTCAGGAGAAACATGAAAATGAATGCAGTTGGGTACTTAAAAAACTGTGCGGTAAAAGAATAATAGCTGGAATCAAGAATGAATGAGAGCTGAATGAATGTGGACGGAATTCAAAAATGAGTGATTGGTATGAAATAAGTACTTTGAATATGGCTTCATCAAGAGAGCATGAGTGAGGATCAAGTTGCAAAACAAATACTGTACTTGAAAGAAGAGTATGAATTGAAAAGAAGGCAGAGAAAATCAGAGTTAGAAAGAGTCCATGAAGGTAAAATGCATGGAGAGGTATGATGAACTGTGTTGGTGTAATTAGATTTATTAAAAAAAATATAAGCAGTGCCCTGCAGGATTGAACACTGGCCCATCTAATTTAGCAGTCTATTCTCACATGGCCAACTAAGTGCACAAGAAAGCCCACCAGTCTCCTGGCAGATTGTCTTCAGAGATAGTCCCCTGCCACCAAAGGCTAATAGCCAAGTGATGTCCAGGCCTTCCATATATCTATCTAATTTTTTTTGAAGCCAGCCAAGCTATTAGCCAGTACCAAATCTCATGGTTTTTTACTTCTTTTCACAGCTCTGCATAATGTTGCTTATCCCAAAGAAATAGCATGATAGGAATGTGTTTATGATATAATAGTAAAGACTCTTTTGAACATTGTTGATTCCTGGTGGCTTCATAGCCATGTCCATATAGTTTCCTTGGCCATAAAAGAGAAACAGTTTGCTATTGACCATTGCCTTCATTCAGAATGTTTTTTTTTACAAAGCTTGACTGGCTTCTTCCTATCTGAACAGCTTTAATTGGCTGCCCAACTACCATTTCTTTTCCCATGAAAGACTCCCTTGCAACCATCATTCTTGTAAGGCATTTGGGGAGGAATGGCAAAATATTATTTCCCCCCTCTCTGGCTCCTTCTCATAGATCTAGCAGTTAGCGGAAGAAAGTTCATGGCATCATCAAGTCCAGGATCCTGAGTATCCAATAAAATGAATATCACTTTATATTAAACATATATGGTTTTAATAACACCCATTCTGACTCTTCTTGATCACTTCTTAGAAAGGCTAACATTTCACTCATTTTCTTTAGACTGCCAACTGTAAAATTGCACTCTGTCCTGCACCCTTAGCTATTATGATTCATTTGATGCAGCCTGCTTCCAAAAGGGTTGAAGGAGATAACTGAAGGTCTTGAAAAAGCATTGAAAAGTTCTTACTATGTAGATTAGCCATGGGTAGCAGTCAAAATTATTCCCCATCTATCTATGGTGAAAGGACGTATAGGTGCAATGGGGTAATAATTTCAGATGTTGTTGCTGGTTTTACAATTTTAGTAATGATGGAAGGGAAAGGAACACGAACAGCACACTATTTCTCTCCCATTTAAAATACAACACCTTGAAAAATAGGAATGCAGATAGAGGTAAGCAATGGGCCCAGATGTTTCAGGCAAAATTCCTAATTCAGTTTTTGGCATCTCCAACCATGAATAAAGAATTCCCCTACCTCAAACCTGAGAAATCCTCTCCATCCGTTCAGGGTTGATGGATTAAATGTCTACCTCAGTAGAAGAAGCTTCCTATATCAGCTTAGATAATTGTCCACAGCAGATCAGCTGCCAAGATTAATGCACTTGATCTAATGCAAGCTTTCTTGCAGATACTGAACCCTTTTGTTCTGAGAAAATGAAATGTTTTCCCCCTACCTTGTAAGAAGGATATCATCCTCTTAAAAATGTGTTTTATTATCATTTCCAAATGAATTCACTTTACTCTTTTAGAAATGTCCTACTTCCAGGCGGGATAATAATAATGAATAGTTAGAACTGTGGCTTGGCTTTTACTATAGCTTTCTATTAAGGAAGCTTCCAATATATGAGACATAATTTTCTTTTATGAAAAGCAGATTTATGATTGATTTAGTTTTAATTTTACATGCTACTTTCAGTATTCATCTCAACCAAAGTGTTTTATAGGCAGTTTCTGCAGCTGTGCCTGCTTTTGTTGCCTGAACACTCACATTTACTCTTCTGCTGTCTTAACCTGCTGTTAGCCCATTACTTGAAATCTGTGGGAGGAGAAAGAGACAAATTGTGTCACTGTTCCTTATCAAAGAACCACACAGTTGCTTGCCACTTTGACTCCATGATGGATAGTTATCTAGAGGTATGACAGGTGCGAGACTAGACATTTCAAAGGAAACAATGCAGAGGCCTGTTCACATTGTGTTATTGACACTTATGTGATAACCACATAGGGTTAATCTATTTCCCACATTATCCCAAACCACTTTTCTCTTTGTCTGTATGAAGGGGTGTTTTTCTCGTCAGATTGACACTGCAGGAAAGGGGTCAAGGAAATAACAAACAGTTCCCCCCCTTCTCGTGTTTTTGATTTGCTGCTTCAAGTCAATATGATTTTTTTTAACTCTATGGATTTACTTCAACTAAGAGTTTTATTTTATAAAGTAAACCACCATAGCATAGGGGGAATAAAGTATCTTAAAAGCTATTTGCCTTCCTTGAAAAATGATGACCATTCTACATATTATAAAGTGGACTTTTCTCCTCATGGAAAAAGAAATATCTCTTAGGAAGGAAAAATACTTTAGTATTCACAACTGATACGACAATCAAAATGGCTGTCCCATTTCAGATATAAATCTGACATTTGATGCCAAACAAAATTCTCATTAATTCTGAATAGGAAATTCAGGGGGCAGGAGACTACAATGTTGGCCCTTATCCTACTGTTCCTGTTCTAGCTGTCAACTTTAACAACTCTGTCATATTAATCTGTGAGGTCTGAAGGAATTCAGAAAGCATATTGCTATCTAATAGAGATTGATTTCTAAAAGATTCTGAAATCTTTATGCCTTATCTTGATGCTTCCACTTGGACGTGATGGCTCCATTCTTCATTTACTTAGGCATCTACCTGTTATTCAGCCTTTATACTTTGGATAAGAGGGTGTGATGGCTCAATGGTTAAAGAAGCTGAGGTTGTCAGCTAGAAAGTTGACAGCTTGGGTTCAAGACCCAAGTGTCGTGCAATGTGGTGAGCTCCTGTTACTTGTCCAAGGTCTTGCCCACCTAGCAGTTCGAAAGCATGTGATTAGGTCCATTTCGGTGGGAAGATAGCAGCATTCCATGCACTTTTGGCATATAGTGTTGCTGGCCACATGACCATGGAAATATCTTTGGATAACACTGGCTCCCTCGGCTAGAAATGGAGATGAGCTCTGCTTCCTAGAATCGGACATGGCTGTACAAGGGAAACCTTTACTTTTTATATCATGGATAAGTTCACATTTTGTGCTAAGACATCATTTTATTAAACATTTATTTATTGAATAAACTTTAGTTGGGGCTGTCCAGTTACTGGGTTATACTGGAAACCTTATATTACAAACAGGCATGATTGGGTTAAGTAGATTTTCCTTACTATCTAGCACCAACTGAGCCAGTCACTTTTTCTTAGCTCAACTTACTTCACAGTGTTGTTGTGGAGAAAATAGAAGGAATGAGTATTAGGTATGTTTGCTGCCTTAAGTTATTTATAAAAATAATAAAGGTGGGTTAATAAATAAATAAATAATATCATAACAGTGAGAAAAATATTTATTCTGCTTCCTAAAGGAATTCTGCATAAGGTTGTCTTACTGTGGTTACATATTTCTTTACTCTTCCCATTAGCCTTAAAGTAGGCTTCTGTGACTTTCTCCACCTTTCTAACTGATAGTAGATTGAAAATCCCAAAAGTTGAAGACCCTTATTAGATGTTTCTTCTAAGTATTGTGGAAGGGAGAGGGATCTGTTGTAAA
>JANHFT010003523.1:29422-40556 GCA_032467955.1 Pseudoxenodon macrops
GAATTTCCCAGGCAGCATGGCTAGCTGGGGAATTCTGGGAGTTGAAGTCCACATATCTTAAAGTTGCGAAGGTTGTGAAACACTGCTATAGAGTAACTGATAAATTTAAGTACCTGTTATCTCTGAAAGTAAACTTAAGCTACACAACAGAGAGGATTTAGTGAGAAGGCAAGAAGTATAGTGGTCCTGATCACAACTTTGTTTGGTTTTGCTAAATGGCAAGAGGATCATGATTGTTTGGCTAAGATCATGAACATTGAGGTAACTATAGGTTAAGGCCTGTGCCTCCATAGGAATTCATCATTTTAAGCTCTTTTTTTTAAGCTCAGTGGTCCCTGGCAGTCAGGCAATACTGTGCATCTCTGGAGTGTGTATGCTACAAGATGGAATAAGTCACTTGATATTAATTAATTAATTAATCACATTTATACACTGCTCCTTTCACTGTCTAAACTATTACTAAATATAAATAAATTCATTGCAATGTTCAGTATTTTTCAAGGTTTTTTAAAATGGCACTTTAAAAATGGCTAAATTCAGCAGAACGTCTTTTAAAACCAGCTACTGTATATATATTATAGGATATATAACCAATAGATGGCTAACTATAGAATACATGGAATGTATATTTACTATTAAAATGTAGTTTTAAAAAAACAAAAAAACTCAGTTACATCAGTTGAGAATAACATAGAAAATCTCTCCATTTTCTTTTGTTTATTTTCTGAGTAAAATCTCTCCTCTGGATCTGGAATTTATAGCGAGAGAGAATTCACCAATAAAAAATGGTTAAATATGCCCTATCCATTCCTCCAGGAGAAACTGTATATCTCCAAAACACTTTTGACAAAGACTCTCATGAAGAGCTTCTGAGCAAATTGAATAATTCTAGGGTAACTAACTGTTTTAAAAATAATTTAAGCGGAACATAAAAAAATGTATTTCTAATGGAAAAATAGAAACAGTAACTCTGCAAAGATTCTGTTTTGGGATTATTGCTTTTTAAGTTATCCACAAATGACCTGGATGTAGTTATGAGCCGCAAGATGACCAAAATTCGCTGATTATTCAGGATTATGTGTATGTTTCAAACCAAAAGTATTTCAAAGAGCACAAAAAGAGATCTTTCCAAACTGGATGTCTTAGTAATAAAATGACAAATATAGTTCAACAGAAAGTGAATGTAGAATGACTCATATTGTCAGAAACGTTAATATATATGCTGATGAGCTCTTAAGCCAGGGATCTTTAGGAAAACAAGCAAAAGTGAAACTGACAATCTCACAGTAACATTTTACATTGAATGTTTCTGGACGTATTAGATTGTGCACAATATTGTGTGGAAAAAGAGGTATAATAGCCCACTGAAGATGTTACTTAGTTTGGTAATAGCAATTGCACTTAGATTTATATACCACTTTACAGTGCTTTACAGTCCTCCTTAAGTGGTTTACAAAATCAGCATAATGCCCCCAACAATTTTGGTCCTCATTTTACCCACCTTGGAAGGATGGAAAGCTGAGTCAACCTTGAGCCTGGTGAGATTTGAACTGCCAAATTGCAGTCAGCCAGCAGTCAGCACAAGTAGCCTGCAATACTGCATTCTAACTACTGCACCACCGTAGCTCATACATGAAATATATGAAACATATAATGAAATGTCCAGGAGCTAAAGCTCAGAGAACAGATCCCTGCCAAAAGATAGAGGAATATGTAGTATTGTCTTCCTCTCATATAAAAGTAAAAATGACCACTGTGGTTGCATGTTACTTCTAATGTCACAGGGAGCAAGACTTCCAATAGCAGTTGCTAAGAAACACTTTGGGAGCATTCAAACAGTGCTTTTGTCCCAGATGTAGAGTTCCCTTTAGCATCTGGCTAGAACAGAAATCCTAATTAAAGAGACCCCTTAATTTGCTCTGGTAAATTGTAATTTGAACTATCTTAAGAGCAATTTGTTTGTTTACTTTAGGATATTTTTATGGTTAGAATAATGAAATACAAAAGAAAACATGTCTACCAAAGGTCTAACCTGTGCAGTGCCACTAAGAATAAATACAGCATAAATATATTATTTGAGAACTTTCTGGTGATACATTCTCCCCTCGACTTCCATTTCCCCCCTGCTGTTGACCATTTATGATAAAAACTCTCTTCTTTACTATGGCATTTCCAACACTTAATGCTACATAATTCGTTGATCTTTATAATTATTGTATCATCTATATAACATTTTTTATCAATTTTCCTTTAAATTATAATTTGAAATAAATTTTATTGATTTTTCCATAATTCTTTCAATTCAGTTACTGTGCTTTTATTTCTTTGAAGTTTTGCATCTGCTTTATCATGTTCTTGTTGATTTTTCCAATCTCTGCCTCACATTTCAATAACAATTTACATACACATCCTAGTAAGTAATCTTGATATTGCATAAGCCTTCCAAATTCTGTTATCTTTTTCAAAGTATTTCCTTCTAGAAATCACTTTTTATTTTTCAAGCTATTTATACATATATCAACCATGATAAATTCCTACATTCTTTAAGCATTTTTTTTTGCTGTGCCTAGTTTGTTTCTTGGATGCAACATATTGGCATATATGATTACATTTTTGTTATTGTAGTTGTCCCTGAAATAAAAAGTAATTGATGATGAAGCAAATAGTGAAACCAACAGATTTGTTGCTTTTAAAAGATTACATACTTTTATCAAAATTGGTCTTATAATGCCTCCTTTCAATATATTTTCTTGTTTTGTTTCTCTTAAGGTAGATTTAGAGGGAAAGGAAAGGATGTGGATTTTAGGGGGACTAAGTCTCATAATGATCATAATGTGGCCAGCACAAAATGTATTGTATTGTGTTTTCCCATTGGTAACTGCTTATACATTTTAGAGGGAGGTCTACAAATATAATAAATAATAAAACAGCAGGCACACATGCATATACACACACATTTCATGTGCATTGCAAGACCAAGCTCATGCTTTAATATGCTTTCCTATGCTGACCTTGACTTTTGATGAAATGACTAAAATGACTCCTTCCACCATTTCCATGATCTTGGAACAGATTAGTTTGATCATAAAGAATTTGATGGTGGTCACTAAAAAGAAGTAGTTGCTTTTAACAAAACTTAATTACTTTTTATCCCAGAGCTATAATTGCATTCAACAATGAACTAAAGGATTTTATGTGAATTTCCTTGTATGGGTATACTGTGTATATACGAACAATGACAATAAAGTAATCTAATTTCTGATTCTTTAGAAAGAGATACTCTTGAAATTATTCAAAATAAGAAATATAATATCTCTCCTTTAACTATCATCTTATTTTTTTTGTTCTTTCTTGTATTCCTACTACAGCTGGTTGATTTTTCACACTTTGCAGTCTAAATGTAACTCAGGAGTCTGAGTTAGAAACAGTTCTTGACTATACATATAAACTATTTTATTTTTCTTTATAGAAAATCACAATTGTAAAATTGTTGCTTCCACCATCCAATTTCAAATTTAAAGTACAGATCTTTATGATTGTGTGAAACTTTTCCTATTGGTCCTGAGTATAAAGCCAAGATACATTTTGAGAAGCTGAAAAAACTCTTTATGTGGCTACTTTAAAGTGGTTTTACACCATTGTAGATGATGCAATCAGGATTAGAGGCTAATTTGGAAAGAATAACAACCAATTTCATTTACTCCAATGAGGAGAAGGCACCCATCATGCCTTCTCAGTAGAAGAAAAATGTCTCTATTCTGAATCTGAGATGTCAGGCTCTGCTTTATCCCACAGAGCCTATCCATCCGCTTTTGACTGCTTGAAGCAAGAATGGCTGGTTCTCTAATCAAGCTTCCTCTTGCACTTAAAATGCTATTTATATAAATTCCCTCTTCTACTTTTGCATTGTTTCCTGAAGCCACTGGAGCACCTCTCAGTGCAATAACAAAATTGTCTATAATTAAAGTATGCCTACCAGCAGTTAAATTGTCTGAAAGGAACAGGTACATTTGCAAAAGGGTATCTCCAGATGATACACCTTCATCTTCTGAAGCAGCCTTGCATTCACAAAGAAGCCTTATTTGGCTACTACATCACCAATTCACAGAATTGTTTGCCTTGGCGTACTGGAATAAAATAATTGAGTCATTGTCAGTCAGTTAGATAGTACTGAGAGTAAAAAAAACCACCTCAGTATAATGAAACAGATTGCTATGTTCCTATGTTTATGAGTACTGATGTAGGTTTGTATGTGAGTATTTTGCTTCAGACCATTCAGATAGGTAGTATTATTATTTTCTTTGTATAACTCAATCCAGTTTCCTCTGAACATCACTATTGCTTGATAGGAATCACAATTGAACAAAAAAGGGGCCTAAGAAGGAAGTTCTTGATGGATGTGTATTGAAAAATATAATCAGTCTTTGGTCTATGTTGAGTAGCCTATTTTAAGTGAGGGCGTATTTTGAATTGAGCAAGAGCTAGAGCACAGGTGTCAAACTCAATCACATGATGTATCATGACATATAGCAATGTTTTTTTGCCTTTGCAGAGCTGGGGCGGGCATGGCCTGCACTTGATGCATGTGGCCCGCGGGCCACCAATTTGACACTCCTGAGGTAGAGGATTGGAAACTTTGGCTCCCTCCACTAACTCATTTCATGCTGTAGTCTGAAAGACAGGCACTGAGGGATTCTTAGCATTCCTCATAATTCCTAATGTGAAAAGGTTGCAGCTGCTGTAGGAGGGTTTTCTTCTGAAGCGTCTCAGTCACGGAAGGCCATGTAGGAACAAAGATGCAGGCTAAAGGGAGGAAGCAGCAGCTGAGGTATGTAATGGAAGGGTGCAGGTGGTCCAATTTAAACTGCAAATGGAAGGGGATGGTAACATCCTTTAGCTGCAAAGAATGACCAATATGCCTAAAAAAAGGCATTACCAGAACCTCCTGTAAAGAGCAAATGAACTTTAGTGGGCAGAGAAATTAGGTGAAAAAATGTCTGTGAATATATCAAGACCAGAAGAAATACTCTAATAATATGTCAAAGGTAGGATGCCCTCATAGCTGTGATAGTAAAACCAGGACTGAAAAAGCACAATAGAAGGAGTCCTATCATGATTCCACCCCCCACCCCCGGTGGGATTTAATTGACTCATAGGAAGAGAGGCTGCAGTCTGTTGGTGAGGTGATAATTTAGAAGTGTGGTGATAGTAATTCTACCTGTGAGAATTAATCTAAAAATCTCTTCTGATGTGAAAGACTATCTAAAGCAGATTCATTTTCATTAAATTGGATGGCAACTGTGTAAAAAATGTGGGAGCATTTGCATCACTCCAGATAGTTTAGGGTATGGTGTATTTCCTCTGATGGCCAAACAGTGTATTGAGGGGACAAGTCAATATATCTTCTTTTATCCCATACACTCCTTTCCATCCAACCGTTGCCAGCTTTCTTTGGCAGCTCCTTTGCAATGGGATTTTTTTTCAAGTAGAGCCAAATGTAGCACATTGAATACCCATGAGAGGAGAAACAGCCAAGTCCCACTTCAGAGCAGACATTCCTTCCACATATTGCTGGATCTGTTACCCTGAAGTGTGGAACCCTTCCACAGAGACATTGTCAGAGGAGGCCAGGCGGTAGATTAAGGCAGTGACAAAAAAGGTTTTATTTGTATTTTTAACGGAAATATTAGGAGAAGACATACGCTGTTTTACATTCAAGATTATGTTAATTATTATAATACTTGTATTACTTTCCTATTCTGTCTTTTCTAACTCTGTCTTTCTTCCTTCAATCCACCTCACAATCATGTTAGAAAAGTTCCCAACAAAATCTTAAGCTCTGTGGGCATTTTTCATTAACTGAGACTTTTATGGATGACATCCTCTTTTCTTAGATCTTCCCATCCTTCTCTGAAGGTTCAGGTGTCTGGCAGTTTTGAGGAAGACTGGGTAATTCTGACGAGACTGCATTACCGTAAGTATTAAAGGATTCTTTTGGTGTCTTGAAATTTTGGGTTATTGATATTTTATGGGCTGCTAAAAGCCAGAGGCTTTTATCAGTAAAATAGAAGATAATATAATGAATGAAATTTCTCTTACATTTAAAGCAAATCTAAAGACATTTAGATACCTGGGGCAATGCAGGCTACTTTAGTTCAATACTGCCATCACAGCCTTGTTCTATTTCAGACTATTGCATTGAATTCTCCTTCTATTGGGCCTGGCTTCCAATTTGACCTTTTGACACCTCTCTCACTGATATTCCCCCTCCTCTCCAACTGTTTTTTCCTCTGTTTTTCTTTCTCTCTCTCTCTCTCTCTCCCCCTCCTCCAAATAGTAAGTCAACATTTCACTGTGACTAATCAGCAACAACCTTTCCTGGTTGTTTTTTTCAGGGTTTCTTATTCTTACCAATGTTTTGGCGATTGTGTTTTTTTCCCTTAAATTTTCTATAAACTTTGAGATTCTACAAAGCCTGTATGCAAATGATAAATCTTTGGCCTAGATAAGGTTTAGATGTTTGCAAATAGAGAAATTGTCTTTGGAATCAGGATAGCCACAGTAGCTGAAGTCAAATAAAACCCACTATAAAAATTGAAAATTCCTCCCTCCTTTGCCATAGGAAAAACGCAGACTCTTAATCCATTGGATATTTTCTTCTCTTTGGAGCAAAACAGGAGGCAATTTGAATATTTGTATAATTTTTAACCATCCTGCCTATAAATAATTTATTGGCCATGGTCAATGAATGTTCATTCTTTCATAAGAGTTTTTCTGTGCAGAAGATTGCATAGTTTATAGAGCTATTTCAGTGGCAATTGACAACCCAGAGTGTCTCTTAATGTAGCAGAGGAAAAAAATGGCACTTTAATTGCAGAGCTACTATACATTTTGCTCTTGAAGTGAAGCAAAGCGAAAAGGATGACATATAATTTGAAGTTATTTTTAAGTGACTGCTTTAGAGCAGAGGCATAGCATAGTATTTAGGGCTGGGCATTCAAATTAATCAAAAAGGGTGATAGAGCTTAAAAGAAGAGACCCCTTCATATCATATGCTTTTTAGAAGCTGAGTAATGATTAGTATTCTGATACGAGTCATTCTACTTTTCAGTAGAATTTTACATCTATGCAACAATCAAAATATGTCATAAAAAAACTAGAAGAGAGTTTATATATATAAAACAGATCTAGGTTGATCGAGGTAAACCCATGGACAACTGTTGATCCCAAATTTAGATGCACATCGCCACTATGACCAAAAGAATCAGCTAACTGTTGTGGTCTACTATTGGCAGTGCACATTAGCAGTGTGTGTGTGGGCAGAGGTGGTTTCTACTGGTTCGGACCGGTTCTACCAAGTAGGTAGTAGGCCGCTAGTGACGTCACGGAGCCGGTTCTGCCAACTTTTTGTTTGAATTTTTTTTTGTAAAAAAATTGTTTTTGAATTTTTTAGTTTTTTTCTTCTGCGCATGCGCAGAAGCCGAGTTTCTGGCACTGCACATGCATCACCATCTTGTTTTTGGCCTTTTTTGTGTGGAATTTTCCAGGTTTTTTCTACTGCGCATGTGCGCACCCATGAGGCGCGTGCGCACCCACACGGCACGCCCACGCAGCGTGGAAGGCAGCGAACCGGCGGCGAGGTAAGTTAGAACCCAGCCCTATGTGTGTGTGTGTGTGTGTGTGTATGAAGTATTATGTCATTATGCTCTAACTCTTTTTTACTATTTGCAGTCAATCTGACCATCTTTTTTTTGTTTTATTTTGAAAGTTAAGTGTTGATACATTTTTGTTTGTTTATTGAAGCATAGATGGATCAAGGGTTTTGCATGATTATCTTATCTTTAGCTGATCATCTTTTCAGGATTTTGCGCCTCTTTTTTTCAGATAATTGAGCATGGGCAGTTGAAGATTAATGTAACTAAAAACAAAAAAGAAGCACAAAAAAAACCTCTATGAAGTGAAGCAAAACCACACCCAAGTGCCCCAACAGTATCATATGCCACTTTGCAATAATAATACCTAAAAAAAAACCACCAAAGCATAAAAAAAGAAAAGAAAAGCAGAAGCAGATTTCTAGTAGAAGAAAAGCTTTGGACTACCTTGGACATAGACCAAAGCGACATGGTCCTTCTGATCCCTTGTGATTCTAGCCTTCCTCACACATGAATCGCATTAGAATCATAAATGTGCCAGATTTTATAAACAGATGTGGATTCTGAAATGTGAGAGATATATCAGCTTGATCGTCTTTGAAAGACAGAAAAGCACTATCAGATTGTTATGAGGGACTTCCTTTTAGGTGACTGTGACTTAACCCGGGATAGATTAAAGTTAGATAATTGGCTGTTAATATGAGTCCTCTATTTTTTATCCATTGTCGTTTTTAAAAAAACATTTCTCCCCTTACAAATAGTTAATCACTTTGCTATTGTTTTAGGTTTTGCTTTTTAAGGCCACTCCTGAGTATTCTTCTCTAACTGTACCTCTTCATATGCTTGCCTTTGTATTTTATGGCAATTAATTTGGCGGCTTTTGTCAGAAAAGATGCCATGTCTGTATGGAAACTGATTGAACAATGCACCTAATCTGATATTTGATTTAGACCTTTGTAAACGGAAAAGGCAACTTGCCTTTAGCATCTAGCAGGACAAAGTGGTGTCTGTTAATATTTGATGAGAATGATTATTTTAATCAGTTTGGGATGATAAAAAACACTCACCAGAGGCTGTGTGAACATCACTGCCCATCACAGCAATGGATTTGCTGTCAAAAAGGAATTCAACAGAAGGTTTTCTTCACAACCACGCAGCCAGCTCTTAAAGCAAAATTTACTTGTTCCCTTTGTAACTCTACAAATCAATGCAAAGAATATCTAGAGTACATCTAGCTTGAGCTTACTGATGCAGCATGTCAGATCATGTGCATGACCTTCTGAAGATAGGGATTCAGTCAGAAACATCCCAGAGTAAAGGATGTTGGAAAAGATTGGGCCACAGACAAGAGTCAGCAATAACACATACCACATGACCATTAGATGCTCTTGAGATATTATGAGGACAGCGAAGTTGGATGAATTGCTACAACAATTGTTATATGTGGCCAACATAAATTGATGTAGCTTCAATTTAGGTAGTTCCTAGCATAAAATCCAAATGATTAATGCTATGCTAATATCCACCTTTCAGTTTCTCCTATAAAGTAGACTTGTTTTTTAAATCCATGCCAGTAATTAGAAATGAATAACTTTAGCCATATGACTATGCATCTTTTCCAATGCCTGCATTTACCATTGAAGTAATTGCAACTAATTTAATTTGGATCCAGCACATGGAATCCTCTGTGTTCTTATCAGTTATTTGTTCCATACCACTTCTTTCACTGCAGTCTTCTCTGCAAACCTTGCAAGCAATCTCAATTTTAATAAAAAAACATGTTTCCTCCAAACCCCCAGTTCTTAGTGATGGCTACTGCATTTTTACATTCCTGTTGAAATCAGCCAGTAGCAGCAAGAAGAACATCAGTTAAATAACGGCTGTGTGCGCATTCTAGATAACATTCAAACTTCTGGGAGCTTTGCCATTAATTTCAATGGTAGTTTAAGGCTTCTGATTGCAGCTGAAGAAGCAAGAACTAAGTGAAAATATTCTGTACATTTGTGGCATTATATTTTACTTGAAGTAGGCTGCTCCTGATCAATTTGATCAGTTTATCTGGCAAGAAAAAGTACAAGAACCATGTGTTTGTGGGCAATTTTTGTTTGTCTTTTCATCTGGCTTTTGGGCTGACATATTTCTAGCAAACCACAGTAGTTTCTGAGACTTGAGAAAAAAAAACCCTGTATCATTATAAGCCATTCAGCATTTGCCCACATCATAGTCTTTGGACTGTATCTCACTGGTAAATTTTGAACGGGTCTGTGGTTGGCAGACAACTCCACAGTTGTATTTAAAAGCAGCTGGTTGTGTGTGTGTGTGTGTGCATGTTTTTTCATATGTGAAAAGAATTTTTGTAGCTTTTGCTATATATGCAGGATATCTATGCAGCACTACTATTGACAATTACTTATTGCACTGAAAGACATTCCTGAACCCAAGAGGTACTTCTTCTGCACAGAAATGCTAAAAGCGTGTACTTGAAATAGGTCTTTACAAAAAAAAGACAGTCCCTGTTGCTTTTATAATGTATTTGCTATTACTATAGTTCTATGCTTCCTATGCAATCGCATTCCAAAGCAATATTCAACAATAAAACAGGAATCACAGCTTCTAAAGAAGGGATCAGTAACACAGGAGAGCAGCAGGAATGTCTGGAAGAGCTGATTCAAAAAAAAGTCAAAATGACAATTACAATGTGATTGAGCTCCACTTATTTTTCATGAGTGCGCATAAAAAAAAAGGATGGAACTTTAATTACATCACTGGGGCTACAAATGTGGCTTATTTGACCACAGCCTATGGGTACCCTGAAGGGCAGGATGCTGATTGGGAGTCAACTCAAAGTTTTCTCCTTTTCTTTCATTGTGTTCAGAAGTCAAATTATTTTCCTTGAGGAAACAAACCCATCCAATTTCCATTCTTGACTTTTTCCTTCTACTTGTGAAGAAACAAAAATGGACCATTTTGGTTCCTTTCTGTTCTGCATTTGAATGCCACAACTTTGGTAATCGTGGCCTAACATGAATCTTGTGAGGAACATGTACATGTAAAGTAAACTGCCCGTTTGAACTGCCTCTTCTCTAGGCCCAAAAGCAAGAAATAGTCCATGAGCTTCAAACGAATATCATGGCTTAAATGCTTATGCCACAATTAATGTTTATATTTTTCCCTGGATTTTTCATTTTTTTAGCTACAAAAGGCTAGCTAGACTACTTTTTAAAAATCTGAAATAGTAGTTTCAAAGATGAACATATCATGAAATAGACAGTAATAACAGTATTAATAGTGGGAATGTATAAAGAATAATAGAGGTGCAATGGCTCAGCAGTTAAAGAGGTTGAGCTGGAGAGCTAATAGGCCAGGTTCGAAATCCAAGTGCCATATGAAGTGGTGAGCTCCATTACAACAGAAACAAAGGCAGAATATAAGGAAAAACAGCTGGATGACAGATTAAATAGATGGAAAACCAAAGCTTTACA
>JANHFT010003523.1:77269-89428 GCA_032467955.1 Pseudoxenodon macrops
GTTGCTAAATTAATCCATTGGTCATTATGTAAAAAATATGACTTACCTGTATCCAAAAAGTCATGGGAACATAAAGTAGAAAAAGTTGATGAAAATAAGAAGATGAAGATCTTGTGCGACTTTCAAATACAGATGGATCATCATTTGGAACACAACACGCCAGTTTTCACAGTTGTTGAAAACCAAAGCGTTCAATTTATTGATATCGCTGTACCAGGAGATGCCAGAGTCAAAGAAAAAGAACTGGAAAAACTCATGAAATATCGTGACCTGGCCATCGAAACTAGGTGATTATGGATGAAACCTGTGACAGTAATACCCAGTGTCATCGGGGCATTTGTCACCATGTCCAAGAATTTTACAAAGTACATCAAGAAAATGCAGCTTCCTGCAATAACACCAGCGGAAAGACTGCTACTCAGAACAGCATATATTTTAAGAAGATACTTGGGTGATACCTAGGATGTTGGCAGCAACCCGTATCAACTATCAGAGATATTTGTGATACATTTTTAAATGTTCAGTTGACTGAGTTTCATGTTTAATGAATAAAGTATATAATAATAATAATGTGTCACACGATAATGAAGACTTATATTGAACTGTGGCTTTACTGAGACTTTGCCCCGTCCTGTTAAATATTTTTGACCCATTGTAGGGGCAACAGTAAATGTCCTGCTAAATTTTAAAATGTATTGCGTAACCATTATCATTTTATTCTGGACATCAGAATAAAAAAATTAAATAAAGCAAAACGTCTCTGAAGTACTGGCATATTTTCTTAGTGAGATATAAAATAGCAAAATATAGGGGTTTTAGAACTTGCCACTATTCTTATTATGCTGTTTACTTATTGCTATAAGATAATACCACAATCCAACTTCAAAAAAAATTATTTGTAGGGGAAAAATAATATCTCTTTCAACAAATCTGGTATAACATAAATAAGAATATAGAGATAACTTACCTTAAACTCTGTATTTTAATTCCTTTCTCTGCCAACCTCTTAGGAGTTGAAAAAAATGAGAAATTTAGAGAATACTTGTGTTAGGTAAGGCAAACACAGATGTTACAGAGATGTTCCCTTTAGCAATACCATACATAAATGTGTACATACATTTTTCCATATCTGTATAACTTTCTGTCCAATTAGTAGCAATGAGCTAGATATGGCTTATTGAAAAAAAATAAAAAATAAATGGCTCATTAGGATTTGCATGTCACAATTTCAGGGCTATAAACTAAACTGGAAAATTGAAAAACTTTTAAAAGTTGCATGATAAGGTGGTAGCATATTATTTCTATATTATTTCTATATATAATATATTTCTATATTATTGCCAAGAACAGAATTTCAATTTGTCTATGTGGTCATCAAAAAACTAAACTTGCCTTGAAGAGGACATTATTTATGTTATACATATGTATGTCTTGGAATGTTGATCATGACAAAATAGCCAAATCTGTGTACTGGGGTTTAAGGATATGCCAATATAGCACATTTTAATTTAGATTAGATTAGACACGCATAATATATGCATGAAGCAATGAATTGGTTGCTGAAACACCCCATAATAAAAGTTTCAAGTAATTATACTTTGGGTGACAAGAAAATGTTAGTGTAAATTTTCTGATATTTTTGTTTGATTTGAACCTTAAATTTCCATGCCAAAATAATACTACCTCAAATGAATCTTGCAACAAGATGTTTAAAAATCCATAAAGAAGAATCCAATTTTGGAAAAATCAACAAAATTTCTTCTTCTGGAGCTTCCTTATGATCAGTGTTTAAAAGTGTTTAAAAAAACCTCTTATTTAAATATGTCTTTGGAAGGACTTTTTTTTCTATTTAAATCGCCTTAGTATTAAGTAATAATAACAGTAATACTTTTTGGGCACATAATGCATTAAGTGAGGATCCACCTATCTTGAGAAGTTTATAATGCTGGGAAAAGAGAAGAAGAGGATGACCAAAGCTGCCCCAAATCACTTAGGACAGTGAAATAGGTGGCATATACGTTTAATAAATAAGGTGAATATATTTGATTATGATGTCAGTGAATCAGAGGTGGGTTGCTGCCGGTTTGGATCAGTTCTATAGAACTGTTAGCAGAGATTTGCCTCCACTCACCAAACAGGCAGCGATGGCTGGCTGGCCACGCCCCTAAGCCGGTCCTCCGGGAGGAAATCGGTTCTCCCGGTGGAAATTGCCTCGAAAATAACCCTCTGCACATGCGCAAAGTCTCCTGCGAATGCGCAGAGGGTTATTTTTGAGGCAATATCTGGATGTGATGGGGTGGTGGTGTGCGAGAGCACAGCGAGCGCAAAATGCACACTTTCATTGTGACCCGAACCGGTAGGAAAGGTAAGTAAAACCCACCCCTCCAGTGGATGCATTGTTGGGAGATCTGCAGGGGCAAATTGAGGACATATCATTTTGGAGTATGTCTATCTATGTGATCACTAAGAGTAAAAATGATGAGTAGGTGATAGCACTTAACTCCTATTGGATGCAAGAGGAAGTAAAAAGTGAGTCCTTTTTCAAGTTCTTATTCTTTCTTCAGTGTAAATGTATAAATGAGGACCAGATCTATCATTAGAAAACATCAATCAATATGTCTCATATATCAGTTTTGGCAGAGCATAATATTTATTCTTATATTTATCATATTATATCTTTACCAGCATGACACCATCATTTTTATTTTTTGTCATTTGAATTTTCATATATTATAAGGTATTTCTGGAATAAATAGTCCGTTAACCAAAATAGATTTATTTTAGGCAATTTAATGTGTCTTTGACTATAACTCTTCCATTGCTCATTGTCTAGAATATCAAAAAATAGTGTGTACATGGAGAAATGTTACTTGCAGCAAGAATTCTGGTTAAGGTCAATATAAATTTTATGTAATATTTTATCTTTGACACAATGCTACCATATGACAATGAATAATTTATATAAAGTGATCATTTGAACTTCTCAAATGCTGAAAATCATGTACAAATAGTTCTTTGGATAAAATCAAACAAAAGAGACATATAAAGGAATGAAGATAAAAATGGTGTAATGTTACTAAATTTGTGGATTTTATTCATTTTATCCCAAGTACAAAAATTCCAGTTTAACTGTGCTATAAATTAAAATTAAAGTTAAATATAAATGAATTGGTCAAGGAAGAAATGCTTTAAATGTGGGCCTGAAATTCAGGAGATTTGTAAGAATCATATATATCAAATGGAAGTCACCATATCTTTATATAGAGGTTACTCTCAAGTATGTCTTAAGAGTCTTCCAGATATGCCATCATTGAACTGAAGACCTCCTGAAAAGAAAACATCTGTTTTGACTTGACTCTCCACTCTTTTCCTAATGGATGTTCCTGGGGAGAAACATATGATAAAAAAATATTGTTTTCTATGCATTGGCTCTAGTATAGCTATATCAAATCTAATTCTTTCAATGAAAGGATATAGGTAATAGATTCCTACACAACCTATATATACTGTAGATGAACGTTTTTACTTTATTGTGGAGTGAGATTGCTATGAATGCTAAAAAAAATCTCTCTCTCCCCCCTGAGCTCTGTGTGTGTGTGAGACACACACACACACACACACACACACACACACAGAGAGAGAGAGAGAGAGAGAGAGAGAGAGATTTCAGGTAATATTTAACAATGGTTGGTTTCAGTTGACTTGCAGCTGGAAATTCAACTCAAGATTTGGCACATTCAATATGTGGCTTGGACTTAATCTACTATAGTCACATGTTGAAATCAGTAGAATTTATAATATATTACTGTGTATTAATAACTGTATGTTGAGGATGCCTAGCTTCTTTCTTCATATCCCTGATGTTTGGAAATGAACAAGATTCTTGAAGGAAGGTTTTCACCTGATTTGCAGCAAATGGTTTTTGATGTATATTGTCAATATTTGCACTTTTCTATTCTATTTTGTTTCATTATATGTTAGACAAAGAAAAGAAGGACAAAGCAGGGAAGGTTTTCTAAACAATATGTCTTCTCTCTCTCTCTCTCTCTCTCTCTCTCTCCTTCCCTCCTTCCAAATGAGGGGATGGGCTTGAAATAGAAATATGATACAAAAATGATAAAATATACATTGATGCATTCTACTTTCACCTGCTGATTGATGGGTTAAAGCTGATTATGGTTGATCAGGAAAGTGGTTATGGCAGATGGCTTGATGAAAACAATAACACAATTATGCCTGTTATGGAAAATATAAAATCCAGTTAAGAACACTAAGAAAGGAATAATGCCTTTTACATTGTTTGCCTTTATACAAATCTATGATAAATTATCATAAAAGTATTTTGTGTAAAATAATTAATAATCATGAATTTCATCTTTGTCAGATGTGTGAACACCACATCGTGAAACTGATATTTTGAAACTAGAAAATATGGATATCTAAAAGGTACACCTCTGACTTTTTTATTTTAGGAAAAAATGTAGATTAAGGTGAGTATGATAAAGTTGCATGAAATTTGATTTAATGTGATGTTTCCTCACTGTATAATAGTGAACCCAAAATCATCCAATGAACTATCAATACAGATCAAAGAAAATATTTCTTTGCACAATTCATCCTTATTCAGTGTAATGACATTGATTAACTTGGTTGTTTTTTAAAAGGAGCTAAGACAAATGCATTCATGAAACCAGCAAAGGTGACTAACCATAAAGGATATAAACTTTCTCATATTAGAGGATATCCTGGGAGATTATTATCTCTTTCATGAGCTTCATATAGCCATTTTGTTGATCAGTGAGAATAATATACTAAACTATATTGGCACAATGTTTTTCTGAAGCTGTTTCTTTAGCATTACTTAGATATTGGAGACAGAACATTTAGAAGAACTCCATACTTGTTAGTGATTCAGATTTCAAAATTCAAAACATCACCCTGATCAAAGTAGGAAATTGTATTACCAACAGAATAATGGTCCTGTTATACCAATTATTACTAAAGTGTTATTAGCTTCTAGGCATTCTTCCCTTCTTTATCTGCAGTTGTATCTTATTTTGACTTCATTATTCTGTCTTGTATAAAAGAGCTTTCATGTAGCTATTAAATGCACTTTCCAAGGCTGTTGCATTTTCTTTGAAAGTCTCAAGTGTGTTTTATATTATTAACACAATGCCTGGCCGGCAGTGGGAAGCCTATATTTGTAAGTTAAGGTATCTGGTGTGTGCTAACTGTAAAGATTTTATTGTACACTGCAATAGTACAGATGTGTGACATTTGAAGCTAGATACGACATTGCCATCAAACTCTGCTATTTACAATTCAAAGATCAGTATCAAGGTTGATTCAATGTCTGATGTAATGTGTGGGCGACTTTCCAATTATTCATAGCAGCAGTCCCATACAGATAATTATGTTCACCCAAAATTAAAGAGTGATGCTATACCTTTTTAACATAAATGCTGCATATGTGAAGGATCCTCAATGTAAATTATTTTAATTAACCAGGCTATTTTCTGACATTCAAGGAAGATGTCAAACTTCTTGAATGGAGCAAAGGTGAGTACTAAATCACCAGGGTAGTTTCTATGACCTCCAGACATTCATCACCCATTCACCTCTTCACACATAAAAGAAATTATAGATTAGGAGTAACTTAGAAGTATAAGCAAAAACATATGTCATCAAAAACATATCTATCTATCTATCTATCTATCTATCTATCTATCTATCTATCTATCTATCTATCTATCTAACAAATGTACATACCATCCCCCCCATCTCACGCACAGGTTAATCTGGGCAGCTTTTACCTTTAGTTTCTTATGTATTTGCTCAAATTCCTGCTTGGAGCTTGAGAAGAAAAGAGGGAAAAAACTACTGAGACCTTGTTGAGAGGTGATAATGAAATGGAGCTAATGAAAAAGGGAAAAGGAGATCAAAATAAGTAAAGAGAACTTTTAAGTTTCCTCAAGAAGAAATTTCTAGAATGTGCAGATTTTCTATTTTAAAAAGTGCCATAGATAAAATTAATAAATGCCTATAGAAATCTGGATAAATCAAAACATTTAATATTGCTGGGATTCTAATTCTAGCCATGCCCATACTTTACCCACTGCTTCCAACTCCCCCCAAATAAGCATCAAAGATATGGCTGTCTTCTTTTACAAATTCAGTTTTTTATTTAGTTGAAACTTTGCTAATGTTTTTAAAAAAAGGATCTCCCCTATCCTAGTACAGATTCTGTGTTATAGAGTTAATTCCTCAACTTGGAAGAGAACATGGTAGCACAAGAGTGTCTTATAAAAATCCAGCAATGTGAGTCATACTATTTGTGAGTGGTCTACTACATTGTGCAGAAGGTAAGACAATTTGGAGTGGGGGGCAATATAGAGCAAGTCCCATCCAAAATAGTTGAAGCAATCAATGAACCTTTCATTGTATAAGTAGATTCTCCTTTTCCTCCACATACAGTTTTTAGTTCCAAGGACCTCTTTGAAGGTAGACAGTCCCACTGCAGACACGGATGCTGATAAAAACGGTAGTTTCTTTCCTCATAAATTGATTGGATTTAATAATTACTTTCTTCTGCAAGCCCACATGATGAAGCAACAGTAGGTGGAAGTGACAATGTGTTCATTATGGTTTTCTCTCAGAGCAAATCGATCACAAAGGGTATATGGATTGTCGCTAGAACACTCAGTTTTCATGGTGAATGGAGCTTAGGTAGCAAGTCCTATGGAATTTTGTTAAATACATTTACTGCACTTCCGCAATGATCGTATTAACAATATATACCGTCAATGCCCCCATTTTCTATGCCCCCAAATGATGCAGTTAAAGAAGCACCTGCTTCATATGCTCTTTGATAGGCCTTTGCTACTTATACCCTGTGCTTTTTCTGTATTTTCAACAGTTCTGCCACACTCTCTTTGAAATGGGGATGACAACTCTGGTGTCCTTTTTCCTGTTATCAGATCTATCTTTTTATGGCAATACAAATTTTAGCTATCTGCAGGGAAGATCACAGTGTTTGTAGTACATTAGTCTCATTGAGCGAAGAAGGGATGGATAACTTTTATTAGACAAACTAACCTTTAAAATGCTTGTTAATAAAAGCTCACAGGGAAGAGAACAGTATGAAACTGCCATTTTGAGTTTGCCAACTCTGTCTCCCTCTGCCACTCTGCCCCATTCCTCAGTTTGAGGGAGCAGTCCAGCTCCATTCTAATCTGCCAGAGTTCTGCCAAGGATTTCAAAGGGACTGTGAATGGCACCCCAAATCTCATGCATTTCCCTTAAATAGATAAATGTGCCTGGCTAGTGGGTGTGTGATAACACAGTGCCAGGCAAAGATTCTTAATTCAAATGCCATGCTGAGTCCCAAGCTGGTAAGGGTTGAGAAGCTGCAAGAACAACAAACTTAGCAGCTGGTGGGGAGAATGTCTTATCCATTAATGACTCACTCCAGCCAACTCAAGCTATATCACTGGCAGGCTGCACTTGGAGTTATAATAGATCACTAATATCAATCCGGAGGCATGCATCTGAAAATGGCAGGATGGCAGGTTCCAATCATATTTCTATAATCAATAACTATCCATCACTCTTGACTTTATCTCGTAGCAATTGCAGAAGAAACAAGAGTGTGGAGTTGCTTTCTCCGATGCACTCATTAGGAATGCAAAGGTTTAGTCGCTAGTCGAGATGTTAAGGTAATTAGCAGGGGGAAAATGGAAGAAATGTACGTTGCTATAGCAATACATTCATCATGATCTACTGCATAAACACCCAGATTAATTTACAAGATGCCAGATAGACATCTGCATGGTACTTGCAGACACCAACTTATTTGCTTTTATTAAGGCTTAATCATCGACAGTGGAGCTTTCAAGGTATGTGTGCTATCACTGTCAATCATAGAGAGATGCTGGATGCTTTTAAGGGCAATTCACCAAAGCGGCAAACAGCTTAAGTGCTAGATTGTGCACAACTCATTTCTATATGTATCAGAGCTGGTTGAGTGAGGCAATACTAGAGCAGTTCACAAACACTAACTTAGAGTGCTCCAAGGCAATATGAGTTACCCAAATATGAAGTGAAGAATGGCAAATGGTAATGAACCAGGTGCCAGTTGGGACTTAAGTACATCAGCCTTGTCTAATAAACTTAATGATGCTCCATGTCATGTATCTTTAGCTGAGAGTTGTTAAGAGTTGTAGCCTTGTTCAGGGAAAAGTGCACCCCTAATGAGAAAGAGCTGGATTCAGATCTGCATGGTAAAGCATTTAATTCAATATGAAACTACAACTTCATAGAAGATGATAGAAAGCTTGAATTGAATTATGGGTTTGGTGATGCCTTGTGCTGTCAATTAGAAAAATGGAGTCAATGGAGTGCTTGAGAAGAGAGACAGAAATGGCAATACTGCTTTAACAATTGGAGCTTTGTAAAACTGTTTTCTGTTACAGTGGAACAATCATATAAGAATCATCAACTAGAATCTTGAGATTTCAGTGAATAAAGTACTGTATATTTTTGGTTTAATGCACATTAAACTTTATTTCTGATTCATTATCCCATTGAAAAACTGTAAGAAAATAACACAATTCTCTTATTTGGGTTATAACTAAACTCATATCTTCAATTCAGTTTTGTTTTTCTTAACCTATTTACAAGTTTGATCTGGGTATTTTTAAAAATCAGTTTGTCTCTTTCTGTGTGTTTAGATTTTGCAATATTTCTCCTAGTACAGTAAACACATTTCATATGCAGTTTTATCTAGTGTAATGAATTTGTGCATGAAATTTCCATTACAATATATAATAGGTTTCCTAATCTGTGCATTTTGCATCCATATTTTGCATTATAAAATTCAAGAAATTGAATATTAAAGCTACATTTTGGTTTCCAGGTAAGTTGCTTGATGGATATATGAATTTAAAACTTCAGCATAAGCAGAGGGAATTAGAAAAGTGTCCTAATCAAGTTGCTGTGGTTGAAATAACAAGGAAAAGTATTAGTTGATTTATTTCTGTATACTATTGAGAATTCCAGTTTGTCAGTGAGTCACTTTGTAAAATTGAGTCACCCCAAGTTTTATATAGTCAGTGTCTGGGACTGGATTTTCTTCCTACTTCAGAAGTTCCTTTTATAAATGAAAATATTTCCTGACTACTTGTGAAATTCCTTTGTAATTGAAAAGGAAACTTTGCCCTTTGCCTACCTTAGAATAATTAGACAAGACTAAACTGTTTAAAAACATTTTCAATATAACTTAAAGAAGAAGTGAACCATGCCATGAAAGATTGGGGACACTTTCCTAATCTTGTCAACATTCAATCAAATTTAACAATTTCCTTTCTAATATTGACTGCATTTCCCAAAATCACAGCTCTGCCTACCAATTACACTTAGCCAAACCAATTGGATTCCTTTCTTCTATGTTTCTAAAAATAGCAGCAAATCAGAGGCTTAAAACCAACCAGTGCCGGGATCCAAATTATCTATAATAATTATTGTTATCTATTATCTTCTGTTTCTCTTCATTATAAACTTGAACCTAACAATTGTACAAATACATTTAGTTGTTTTCCTTCTTGGTGTTATGCTACATTTGCTACATTTATGACTGTTAATGGAGATAGAGTGGAATACAACTCCTGGATATTTGATAACTATTGGTGAGTAACAAGATGGTAGGCACAGGAATCTGTTGTGTTCTAATTCCTCTTTTGTCCCCAGTTTTCTCAAGAACGGGATCAGCTTCTGACAAGAAAAAAGAAAGCATTGCACTGCTAAGATTCAGTTTGGTTAGGGATTAGAGTTCTGGGAATGAAGTGGGTAATGTTCAAGGGCCAGGACTGGTCAATTCTATGTACTTTCAGGGCAAAGGTATAATTCTAAAAATGAGATTGCAGTGCTGGTGAGAGCAACACAGGCTCCGACTGTGGCCGTTCCATGTAATGGGTAATTCTAAAAGTCAAGGAAGAGCTTCCTTGGTTCTGCTTTAGAGAGTAAGTCCTAATTACACTATTACCTTGACTCTTAGACTCTTAGAACTACCCATCACATGGAATGTTCCAATGCATCTTCCTGGAACAGATCTAAATCAGAGATTGGATCTAGAACAGAGGTGGGCAACTATGGCCCCTTTATGGTTTGTGGACTTCAACTCCCAGCATTCCTGAGCCTTTGGGTACATAGGAAAAATCGATGTCCCTTCTCACACTCTCCTATCCAAATACTAAGAATCAATGGGATAAACAATGTGCACAAGCTAAGATATGAGTAATATATTTTCTCTATCCCATTTGGCTTCTTTTATATCAAAGATGAGTTTTATTTTAAAATGAGTTTACTCCACTTCTGGCATTCATAACTACCGTAAGTGACCCAAGTCCTAAATCCCACTACATGTACATGCTTATATGGGCAAGAGGTCCTTTTCACATGCTCAAAAGATTATTCTTCATTATCACCATCTATTAAATAAAGAGCAAGTATTTTTCAAGGGATGATTTCTATCTCTTGGTGACAGAACTGGACATGACTGGAAGATTGCAGTCCAAAGCATGGTTATTTGAAAGTTAAAATCAATCTATTGTAATCAATAGCACTTAACTGAAAGTACATTTAGGATAGGCACATTAATGGGAACTCTACTATTATTTTTTTTCTTTCAGAAATCTAATTTATGGGTTAAGCTAATCCATATCCTAAATGCTCTTTATCCCTTCCTTCCATGTCCATTTCCAATATGTTAAGATGCTGTTGTCTAATTTGATACAATCCACACACTCTTATCCAATGTCTTTATGCCTATTAAGTCAGTTTAAATCTTAATTTGAATCTTATCAACCTCATGGTTCCTCTTGAAATTTCATTGAACCAATTACTTTTGGTTTAAAGGGCAAAGATTAGTAGTTAACTTCAGTCTATTCATTAGGGCCAAATTAGTAAATGAAATCTAATTCTCACAGCAAAGTGCCTGTGAAGGTGGGATGATACGACAGATTCTATTTTATTATCTTCCGTCACTTCATATTTAAGTGATTGACTTCCAGCCGTTAAAATTCTAGATGGCTTATAATAAATAATATGCACACCTAGAAAAATCATATTCTTTCTTAATAAGAGTTCAGCACTCATCCTAGCTCAAGGCCTGTGGGAATAGCTGGATTTTCAAATACTTCTTCAATATCTTTAGGATGGGAATTATACAGATGTCTGTTCCCGAAAAGATTTTCTAAGACAGAGAAAGTGTGTTTCCTAGATCCCAATAGTTGTCATTGTTTAATCAAGGGGACCTTATTGCTGATAGAAACTAACTGTATTTGAAATATGCTACCTAGAGATATCATCATATAGTCAAGCCTTATGTCATAAAGCTCTTTATAGTGACAACAACTACCTTGAATTGCTCATAAAAGGCAACCTTCAACCAGTACAACTTCAGAAGCAGTGCTGTCACAAGACATGTCCATTATTGCCTGTTTATCTGTATCTGAACCAACTTGGTAATCTTCAAGAACAGTCTTAGGTAGATCACATTTCAATTGTTCACTTCTAAAATGAACTAATGCACAAATGATTGTTTGAAATGGCTCCTACTCTAGGAATTAGCTCATCCAAGGTACCTGGTTTTCAAATAAGAGTTATGAGTCAAAAGAAAGCCCTGACATTGCATAGCAGTCTTGAATGAGGAAGTGTTACCCCATTCAAGATTAAAGATGGAAAATTTCCTGAGCCAGGAGGGAAAAATAAGCATAGATACGGTACTTGATCCTGGCAGTATTAAGCCTGAATCTGTTCCTTCTCTCAGTCTTCAGAAACTGCAACAAGACATTGGCAGCAATATTTGGGCAGCCTGCAGTTGAAATGTGTACTTATATATTATTGGCCTACTGATGACACTGGACAATAAACTGATAGATTAACTTTCCCATGGGTTTCAGGCTGTCAGCCCAAGCATAAATACAACACAGTGAAATCCAATTGAGTCCAATTTTTTTATTTGCTTACACCTAATGGACAGATTAGCACCATCCCCTAGAATTGGACAGGACTGGACAGGAGAAATCTTTACATTTATTTATTTATTTATTTATTTATTTATTTATTTATTTATTTATTTATTTATTTATTTATTTATTTATT
>JANHFT010003523.1:89528-108586 GCA_032467955.1 Pseudoxenodon macrops
CCAGTAATAAAAACATACAATACAAAAGTTAAAAAACCCATTAAAAACAAATATTATAAATCTGGCCCTATTTATTTTACCTTTAATGGACAGATGTAAATGTTAAATAGAAGGGGTTATAGCACTGAGCTGTGAAACACCGTATAAAAAAAGAGCCATGGGTTTGATTTCCCCTCTACAACACCAAATGGAAGAAATATAATCAGAACAAGGTCTCCCCCACTCCCAATCTTCACTGTTGAACACAATGTACCATGATCAATAGTACCAAAACCCATTGAAAACTAGGATAGATGTCTCAGCCTCAACAAACATCAACTAAATATTGTCTATTATATTCATATCATATCCCATTTTGAAACACAACTGAAATGGATCCAGATAAACAGGGCCAATGATAAATTATCAGTGGATACAATAAGGATGATCATGTAAAGTTTTTAATGTTCATTGATTGTAAGAAAAAAGATTCCAAAGATGAGTTGATGTTATCATTGTTGTAAGCTGTGGTTACTAGAACTTCTATACACATAGTGTCATAGGAAAAGGGCTATTGAATGAATGCTACTTTCCTACAGTCAATTCCCTTGTAAGGCACACTTATAAGGTGTGTTTCTTGTAGAAGGGAACTGTTTATATAATCAATGTTTTTGATAGATCGGCTTGCTCATAGTATTAACATTGCACAAACATTGATCCAAATTTGGGTATATTTCCTGGGAAATATAGTTGTTTGTAAAAAGTATTCCACATTCAAACAAGCAATTAAATTAAGATCCTTATATAAATCTCAGCTAAACTAAGAATGTTTTCTTACCTCCTTCAACTGTTCGAAATAAAATATTTGCTTCTATTACACAATTGCCCTTTGAAATCATGTTAATACTGCACTCCTCATTTAAAAAAATGTATAGAAAGCACTACATTATAGTGTTGTATATACTGTGAAATACACACACATACACACACACATATATACATACATACATATACACACACACTATATATATATTTCTGTCCAGGCCCAAAGTGCCAATAGTCACCCGGACTAATACTGTCATAATTGTTCAAGATAAATTTTCAGATCCTGGTACTTTATGATCTTCTCCAATTCCTTACCTTCTATTCTACTATCCTTTGGTATTGCCACATCAATTATTCTCAATTTCTTATTTTCAACCACAGTTAAATCTGGAATATTATGCCTAAGACTTTATCTATTTGTATTCAGAAATTCCATAATATTTTCACCTGCTCATTTATGACTACTTTTTCAACTCTGTATTCCCAACTATTTTTCATTATTGGTACCTGATAATATTTATGGATGTTTCAGTAAATCATTTTTGAGACTATGTTATCATTTGCATTGTTATGTCATCATCAGTTTATGCAATATTCCTGCCCAAGTTGAGTATGTGTTCTTCGGTTTCTTTTCTTATTTTTTATTATGGTTGATCACAGAGTCATCCAGATGTTTAGAGTTGATTTGGCATTTTTAATTTGTCTATCAATTTTTTTCAAGCATCTGGGATATTCAGATGTTATTTGACAGCATTTAAGAAATTGTCATAGAATGTAAGCTGTTTCAAGTAAAGCTACCTTTTGCAATTGACTAATGGTGATTTTGTCAATGCTCTGATGTTCAAGAGGTACTTTGGATTCCTCCAAAGGCTCCCATTACTACTAGTACTATCACTGCTTTCACTTGTCTTAGTAATTTTACTTCTATTTGTAGGTATTTACATTTTGTTACTTTTGTCAGTTTTTACTGTTCTGTTCTACCATCTCAGGTAATGCAATTTCCACTATTCAGACTTTCTTCTTGCTTATCAACTATTGTTAAATCTGGGTTTCTTATGTGGCAGGTGCTTGTTTGTTTTTTATTCTAAAAGTTATTGTGGTCTCTCCAGTATTTGATAAGCCTTACTAGTCTTTCAGATATTCTTCCAGATATCTTTTCTTCTTCTTCAACTGTTTGTGTAGTTGCAACATTCCACAGCCACCTATGCTTCTTGGTAAATAGAGTCTGTCAGCATTCTCTGTATGGATGATGCTTCATTGTCACTATTTTTCTGCTCTTCCAATCCATGGTTTTTAGTTCTGCTTTATTCCTACTCCTTTTCCAATCAATCTGATATAAAAGGAAAGAAAATTCTTTCATGTGTTTTTTCCCCAAGCACTCTTAGATCATGATATTAAACATGTTTCCTTGAAAGTTCAATTTTATTTAATGGTAATTCCTCTGAAGTAAATATGCACAGAAGTTCTGCTATGCTGCATAGTCCTATGCTTAACTACTTAGAAGCATGTCCTATTGAGTTCAGTAGGACTTATGCCAGACAAGTAAGTTTGGAATTGCAGCCTTAGTTCTTTCCCTTTGTATACTTTGTGCATATAATATAGATAATTAGAAAGTATAAAACCAAAGCAAACTATATGCAATTCAATTGCTTTTCCCAAGTGTAGTTTACTTGGACTGTCAATATGTTGCATATCACCCAGTGGGCCCTTTCTACTGGGTATTGTGAATTAAATAAACCAAGACTGAACACATGTCTTAAAACCACAATAGTTTATTTATAAGACGAAAGGCAGCCCATCAAACTTTCCACAGGAATTGAAAAAATTCATCATGGACTGAAAGCCTTTACTTTCTTTCCATTCATATAATTTTGGTTTTGGCCTAACACTTAACACAGTATTCAGTTCAAAAGACTATGCCTTGCATTTAAAGTAAACAATGACTGTTCTGCACAGACTTGTAATTTTTCTTCTCCAATCCTTTAGCATTTTCTCTCAGCCTTCCAAATGGGGTGTTTAGCTAGCATTTATGCCCTCCCCCATGCCAATCCAGAATGTCTACTTTTCTAATTGTTGTTTTGTATAAAAAGAATGAAGGCCTAACTTTTTTTCCCCTGACTGCTCATAATTTTTCTGTCATGGTTTGTTCCCACTTTTGCTACAAAATATTTCAATCTACTCCATAAGAGACCACTAAGGGAATAAAGGCAGAATAAAAGCAACAGGATTTAACATGATATGTTAAAGAACCATAGTTGTGGAAGTGGTACTGACTGTCAAATTTATACCAAATTTTCCTCAGAAGACAAACCTTGCCCTGTACTCACAACTGAGAACTCATACAACACTGCACAAACATTGACCAATTTTATCCCTGGGTACCTCCACTGAAGTAAATGAATTAAGCCAAGTGTTTAATTAACTGCAAAAATTTGGCACATGTGCAGCTGTTGGCACTGCACTACACCATGTGCAATGCTATGCATATATAAATTGCATTTGTCAAGATCCTTCTTTTCCTATGCCAGTAAAATATTTGAACATTTTATTAAATAACTTTGTAATAGTATATAAAAATGATGGAATAAACACAATACATGTTAGGTTTCTTATAAAGGCTTTATTTATCAATTTGGAACAGAATTATTGGAAGACGAATGCTTCAGCCATTTGTATATAGTTGATTTCTAAGTACATTTGCAGTAACCTTTTACTTCTTTGTATACATTTTATTTTGAGATGAATTCTTCCCAAATAAATATATAATAATCTCTGTCTCCACATTGAGAATATACACAGAGAATTCTCTGCTTTCTTTCATTTGTAAGAAAATATATTTTTCATTGTTCATGCCAAGTGTTTTCTTTTTGGAACACAGATGGATACTCAGCAAACCATCAAAAAGTGGAATCTTTCAAATTAATTGAAATGTGCACCAACATTTGTTTTATTACACTATAATATATAAAATTAGCAGCTTTTTGAAGAGTGGGAATTAGGAAGTGAGAGAAAAGGGAACTAAAGGGTTGAAAACAATTGCATGGGAGGAGCTGTAGTTGCAAATGCTAGGATACAGCTTCCATACCTGCGTTGCAAAAATATAGGCAACTGCTAAATTGTAATAAGTTTTCTGTATCTGTCACTGCCATCCAATGGTCAGATGCATTTTTATGGCTGGATAGGTTAGCCCAATGCTACGATAACAGTAGCATAAATGTTATTTCAGGGTCTGAAGCCATAGCTACATGACATTAGAATCACAGAGTTACTGGGCATTGTTATTCAGTTTTCATTTCCCAAATATTCTGATCCAACATACCGGTAGTTCTGTTATAAGAAAGCCAACTTCACTTTGTTCTATGCTTCCAGACTGCTAATTATAAAGGAGTTGTTCTCAAAAGAAACAAAGGCGATGTGACTCAGTTGTAACCCATCCTTTTCTTTTACCTGATTGAGGATTTAATTCCATGCTTGAGATGTTGAAGTAGCTGTGGAGATCGTGATACTATAGCATAATCTAAGAAAATCAATACAGCAGGTGAAAGTTAAGTACTGCAGTCAACATGTCATCAAATATTCCTACTGAGCACAAATACTAAACAATATATAACAATAATGACATCGACAATTAAAGAGGGGGTTTCTTTCAAACAACTTCTAGTTCTTTAACTAAGAAAAGAAGCAATGAAATGTTCAACAACAGTTTGGGTTTGTCCTCATTTTGACACCGAATTGTTCTTGCATTAGCATCTTTATGGTGTTTTCAGCCTGTGACTCACTAAGCTAACATTTTCAAATACTGAGGACAAGCATTGTTTTTTTTAAAGATTAAACACTGCCACTGGGAGAGATGCAGGAAACCTATTCAGAAACAACTTAAATAATGGGATTTTTGCCTTTACACATTTCTGGATGCATCATTTTGAAAAGAAGCTTGTACCTTAAACCTTAAAGCACCCTATTTTTCCTTGTTTCTTTCCCCTGACATTTTATAACAGTTTACTTTAAACTTTGCACAAGAGAACTAAGAGACATTCTACCTTTACCTCTACGTTGCCTCTCCCCTGCAAGTTTTCTATACAAGATTCATCTTTATCAAATAGACTACAATGAAACTTTCAAGTCTCACACTGTTTTTGTAATAAATGGGTATGATGAAGCCACCTGAAAGACTTGCAAGAAAACTCACTCCAAAGGCAATATGGAACTTAAGCTTTCACTCAGCATGTAGTCATCTCCAGTTATATATTAGAATAAAAGCCAGGTTTAGTAGGCTGTGTTCTTTTTATTCTTTATTTCTTGCTGCTGACTGCAACTTGCACTAGAGGCTTTCCAGATGACAGTATTCCATTGATATAATAATAAGTATCCATTCCTCTGGAAAAGAAAGATACGAAGACTATTATAAGGCTATCCTAGTCAAGACTGATATATGTACTCAGCTATAATGATTGTGGGTTAAAGGACTTTGCACATTTAAATTAGAAGCATGGAGCTAATACAAATAATTTGCTTTTCCTTGCCTCTTTACTCATGGACATTTTAGTTATTTAGTTATTTAGTTAGTTTGCTGAAAAAGGATAGACTGCATAACTGTTCCCAAAACACCTTAACATTATGTCTGGAATGAATGAAGACTAACTTTCTTTGTTATAACAATATTTTTATCCTTGGCCCCAAAGAACTCTTAATTTACAAAGAACAACAACAACCACATAACAATACAGTCGAAAGGACAGAATTCAATAGAAAATTTCAAATTCTGATAAGAAGATCAACTATGAAGCCATAGTGTATTCATCTGCTACTATGCAGTATGTAGAAAGAGCAGGTTCAGTCTTCTGGGTTTTACAATAAAACTGCCTTGTGAATTTCAGTGGCTGAGATCTCTACACAGAGAAAATGAACTAATAATTTTAAAAAATGTTCTGGTGACAATGGACACTTTTATTCTGCTAAGAAGGCAAGGAGCTAGAATGAAGTCATACTATTTGGAAAGAAACTCAAGTTGAAGGAGTCAAAATCATGGAATGAAACTCAGAATTCTGAGTTTTTGGACCAAAGAATACAAATTTAATTTGCTTTTGAATCCAAATATGGTATATTTTTTACCCAGTAAAATGTGGAAAGTTGCTTACCGAATAAAGTAACAATGAGTGCTTGCATTGAGAAGAGAGCAAAGAACTGAACTTGGGAAAAGCTTTGATGGCAATTATTTCATCACAAAATAGGAGAGATTGATGGGCTTGGAGAATAAGACACAGGAACTTTCTGTTAGTATAACTCATTAGACTTCATGTACATTAATAGATTGCAGGAGCAAGGAGTGTGATAGATCCTACTATAAAACAGAATCCCTTGATCTTCTAGAGCAGGGGTGCCAAACTGATGGCACACAGGCTGGATGTGTCATGCACAGGCCTCACCCACTGTGTCTGCGCAAAAGCAAAAAACATCACGATACGTCAAGTGATGTGATCAAGTTTGACACACATTTTCTAGAGTATGATATTTCATGTAACCTCGCCTATTTGTACAGATTCACACAGGGAAAGATACAGTATATTTCTAATTTCAGAGTTCATAAATATTTTATTGTTGGAGTAATAGGAATAATCTGTACGATTCAAATGGCTGTCTATTAGCAGAGTTGTCAAGTGTGCATTTTTCCCTCCAGTCCCTATAACTGTAAATGATTAAGACAATTAGTACATTTCTAAAGAAGAAGAAAAAGTAGAATACTTAGCTGAGCTTTGCACTATTTTGCCCTCTGTTGCCTATTGAAATGAAAAGAACAGATTCTCACACCAGACTATATTGATCTGACATTTATTAACATACCATAAGATGTGTGACAGATTGGGAAAATCAACAGAAAAGCACATGTCCGATACCTTCGGTGATTTTAATATGTGGCTTAAATTACACAAGGCTTCTAAACATATTATCTATAATAAAGGAGGAGAAGGACGGAGGGAAGGAGGAAGGGATTATTTGTATTTTTGTAATATAAAAAAAAAGAAAAATACATGAGTAACTGAAAGCAAACACAAATTACTTCTTACCTCTCCCCTCCTTACCATACTTTACCTCAAACAAAAGTCATAACAAAAAAAAAAGACACGATAGACCATGGCAGAGAACTGAATTTTTTCATATGCAATTCATCATTTTGTGTGTAAAGCATTGCATTGTACACAGAAAATATATTCATATTTCACACTTATTCACTTAAAATGCCAAACCTGTTGTTCTACATGAACAATTGGTTTACGAAGGAGTGATTTTTTTTGCAGCATTCATATGACCAGCATATGAAAGTTTATGGATAGTAAAGAAGCAGAAAATCTTAAGGGTACTAATATAAGAATTTGAAGAGCAGGATTAGTTTCACCAAAAGACAAACAGGGCAAAATGCAGAAAGATTCAAACTTATATTTTGAGGCAAAACATTCAACATTTCTGCCTAGAACTATTAGCCTATTACTTTCATCTCTACCATATTAACTTTAATCATTCTCTTTCCATTCTGCTTTTGAATATCCATATTTTTCAAAGTATAAGACACACCTTTTCCCCCTCTAACAGTGGGTGGAAATGTTGGTGCATCTTAAACACTAATACAGCCATTTATGGCCTCCTGAAGCCCCATCCCTGCATCCCAAAACGGGTTACGCAGAGGGTTTGGGAAGCTTGCAGAGTGCTTCTGTGGACTGTGGGAAGACAAAAATGGGTTCATTTTTCACCTGTTTTTGTGAAAAATGGGGTGGGCAGAGAGTTTGGGAAGCCTGCAGTGTGCTTCTGAGGGCTGGGGGAAGGCAAAAATGACCCCATGTTTGTGAAAAATGGGCAAAAAATGGGGGTATTTTTGTTTTCCCCCAGCCCCCACAAGCAGTCTGCAGGCTTCTCAAACCCTCTGTGCACCCCATTTCTCACAAAAACAGGTAAGAAACGGGCCTGTTTTTGCGAAAAACAGAGTGCACAGAGGGTTTGGGAGGCCTGCGGAGTGCTCCTGGGACCTGGGAAGACAAAAACTTTTTTTTCGTATTTACCTCTTTGAAATCTTGGGGCATCTTATAGTCCCAAAAAAATATGGTATATGTTTTGACTGTAGTGTTTTATAAATAATAAAATAATTCCTCACTCATCCTGAAAAGAGGCTTAAAAATCTGAGCTGTCCAGTTCAAACTTATCTATAATATCTTGTTTTACATTTCCCAGTTTTTATTTACAATCTGTCAGTTATTATTGTGGGATATTGTCCATTACTACGTATTAATAGAAGGGTCAGTATGGTTGGCTGGAGAATTCTGAAGGCTGAAGTCCATAGGTCTTACAGTTGTCAAGATTGGTTATCCCTGGTTTATATGGCATAAATTGTGAAGGTATTAAAACTGTGCTATATTACCTGCTTTAAAATACAGAAGACACTGGGTTACCAAGAGAGTTTACATTTTTGGCAAGTACCTAATAGTGCTAAACCCTGAGACAGCACCTATGAACGTGAATGTTAAAAGAATGTTAAATGATTCAGACATTACAGCTTCACACAGAGGAAAACCTGCTTCTAGATCAGAAGGCTGGAATAACATTCCCAAACTCAAAGGACTTATCTTTGTATCTTGCGATCAAATTATATTATCTTCCTAGTCTTCTGATTCAATCCATTGATATAAAAGAGGTACACTATCTCCACAATTTGGGGAAAGAATGCATTCTGGATCTCACTTGTTTGACCTTTTTCTCAGAAGACAATTTTGTATTTTAACGTGGAGACACCTAATGTTGAATGTTATGTCAGAAACAGATTTCTGAAACCCTGGCACTATTTAAGATTTTCGAGGTTTGTAGCAAACAGATAAGAATATTTAGAAAGAATATGTGCCATTTTTTTCCTTTTCCCAACAGATAATTTTAACAGCTAGCATATGCAGATGTTTCATTAAAATCATTGGGGGAAAATGACCATAAAACGGTAAAATATTTTGATTAGTTTTATTTAATTCCTGATGGATTTTTTTAATGCAATCTTTATTTAGCGGAATATCACAGGCAGTACTTAAAAGTGCCAAGTACTTTCAAAAAGTTCAAGGAGTGAATTGCTCAGAAATTAAATGGCACAAAACCATTAAAATAAATGTCTATACTAAAATTAAGCCTCTTGCTCACCTATAGCAGAAAGCTAAAACTTCCAACTCAAGATTTATTAGAATTTCCAGTTGATATCACTGTTGGATTTGATACTAACATGGTGATTTGACCGAGGATGGGAAAAATCAAGTTTATTTGATCTCTGATATAGAAACAAATAAAAACAATTGGTAGATGAGAATATTTGATAGGGTCTTTAAATTACGGTAAAGAAAATTAAACACATAACATTGGTTAAATAGGAATTGCTAACTCTCTTTAATATTGTTTACAGATAATAAAATGGGAAATGTGAAATTTAATATGAAATGAACTTCGTGAAAAATGTGGCAATAAATCATGAAAGAGAAAATCACGACATTGTGGAAGACATTTTACTTCTGTTCAGTTCAGGGATATAAAGGTAAGATGTTGAATTAGTACGTTCAGTTTGACTTGGAAGCAAATTGGCACCCAGTGCTTCTCCATCCTTGAGCACTAATTAAAATGCTAAGTCAAACATCTTCTGATCCATTTTGAGGGGTCAGCCTAAGACAGAGTGTATAGTTGTATTCTATATGAAAGGTAACCATTGAATGACCGAGAGAAGCAAGATTTCTGTATACGTGGCAGCCTGTGCTTCTGGCCATTACTTGCCTCCTTATACATCAAACAGCAGGAAAGGGACAGAATTTCAGACAGTCTACCTATTATTTCTGGGCAAAAGCCAGATTACAGCCTCTATGTGTTGCACTGACATTTCATCTGATTACAAGGCATTGTAATCCTCAAGATAATCAGCAAGCTTTTATTACAGATGTTAAAGAAGCTTTTAAAGCAAGCAATGTTAGCTAAAATATAAGAAATTTATATTTGCCCAAGCAGAGCAAAGAAAGCAAGGCAATTAGGGCAAGGCACAGCAAAGTATCCAGATGTTGGTAACAGCATGTGAAACTGGAAAAAGACAGTACTTGTTCCCTACAAGTGCCCCTCCAACAGCATCTCTTTAAATCTCATTCTCCAGGTGAGCCTTGTGGATAGGATTGGGGCGCTCTCCTCCTGAGTCATCAGGTTGTCCTGCGCTGATCCCGCCTCCTCTCCACTATCCATGCTTGGGGATTGGGGGGGGAGGTAATTGTTCATTGGTGGAGCACCATCGCTCGTCTGCTCCACTGCCTGCCCTCTCCTCCCCACTTGTTTGGTCATCCTGTACCCTCTCTCCTTTGCTGGAGACTCTTACCAGGTATGAGGACCTGGGACTGCCTTGCCCTGCTCCTCCGGTCATTCCTCTGTTGGTCCTAGCTACAATTTGTGCTCCGATGGGACCATGATAGCTTGACACCTTAGAGCATGAAGGGAAAGATCACACTAGGACTCACATATTCAATGGAACCTCTGGAATCAGTCAAGGTAATTATCCTTGTATATACACAGATACTTTTCCATACCAGCAATCCTATGCAGGCGTGCTTAAATCCTGCTTAAATCAGTTCATTGTGATGATGGTTCTACACAAATGAAGTTGTCTTCAAGAAGCAGAATTTAGGAATTATTAGGATGAAGCATTTTGGACAGTATTTAACCAGATAAACTGCATTAGAATTATAAATGAAAAAAATCAATTAAATGAAGAAATATTCTCTAGCAGATCCATGATACAATTATTTTGGATAGGAACCCTTTGAGTATTTTGTTGGTCAGGAAAACAAAATAAAATAGCCACACAAAGTCAGAAGCATTTGTAAATAGGACATATTTTATTAATTAGCCCTACAATTGTATTGAAATAGAATTTCATTTATTTCTATCTGTAAATAATGAGTTTCATTCAGTATTATGCACATAGACATCTCCTTGCTACCCTTTATTTTATATTTGCATGATTTCACTCCTATATTTCTTCATGCCTATCCTAAATTCAGGTTTGGGATTGAGTGATCATGGTGTGGGAGAAGTGAAAGATGGAAATAATTTTTGTTCATGGAAGCTATTCTGTTAACAAACATGTACAAATTTTATGGAAAATGTTTTTATTATAAACATTTTGGTTTGTTCCTAAATGCTTGTTTATATAGAGAAGAAATAGGATTTCCTTATGCCGTAGTGTCCTGATTCATATTATTTTTGACTTTTTCAATATGGAAGCCGTGTTAATGTTGTACGTATGGGACCTATATGCTTATGAAATTAAAAGAAATCAAGAAATGCATTTGCTGAAGGAAATCTGCAATATGTATAATATCTGTTCAGTAACCTTGAGAGAGAGAAAAAAGAAGAAATAGGAGATAAGAAGTTCCCAGAGGAAAAGTAATAATAAACAAGGTCTTGAATTTCCTGCCTTGAAAGTAATCTCTGTCTAATTCAACAAAATGCATTCATTACAAAAAAAGAATGCTTAATAGAAGCAATTAAAGAACTTCCAAAACAACCAAAATACTTCATAAATATTTTTCCCACTTTGAATATTTACTCTTGTCAAATTTTCTTGAAAATTAAAATGAAGCCAAAGTTCACAGGCAACGGGTTCCACATAAGTGGTTCACAGAGACGGTGGTTTTCAGAAGAGCTAAATATAGAAACATTGAACTGTGACTCAGCCTTGTTCTCTCACACTCTGTCCTTATAGATTAATAACACTAAGGGTGTAATATTCACTCAGCCTTCATGTAGGGCCAAATTCAGTCACTCTTAGCCTTGTTGATCTTTATAAAGTATTGATTATCCTCTGGCTATAATGGAGGAAAGTGTATGAAGGGATTTCTGAAGTGTTGGCCTTGAAAACGGCTGAGAGGAAAAGTCAATATTTTAGCCTTGAAGTGTCCCAGTGTCAACAGAGAAAGGCATGCTACATTCTAGTTTCTGAATGCAAGGATGCCTTCATCTTTTTTCTAATTGACTTTGATGCTATGTGGCTCATAATAAAGTCTAAAAGCATATTTTCGTGGTCTGGGGTTATTTTTCTAGTGGACTACTTGAAGAACTGTCACAGGAATCCAACCCAAGGCTTTAGGCACTATATCTCCATTTCAGGCCTTCTACCTCAGAAATGTGTCTCTCCATTTTGCGTCCAGCAGTATGATATCCTTTGGAGAGCTACATCTTCCCAAAGATCTTCTCTAAATAAATATTGTTAAGTCAATGATGCATGTCTGTTGCATGTGATGTTTTCTCTTCAGTTTTTCAGCTGCTGAGCATTGACAGTGAATACTGTAGTGCTAGTGAGAGAGGTTAAAACCTTTCCCTCTATGCTGATATTTTAACCCATTTCCTCACTCCCGGTTCAGGAGTAGAGCTCACTAAATAATTTCATGTTATTGTAATAAACAATTGTCAAGAGCAATTAAATTCATTGCCCTGTATAGAATCTAGCTAGGTGAGAGAAAAAGACCTTCAGCTGATCTGATTTTCTCTCCACACTCTCTTCCACTTTTCGTTGAGTGCCAAGTGAAAAATTACAGACAACATTTTATGACAATTTCATAAAATCTCCTTTGGAAAATAGCATGACTTGGCCTCAGTAGGATTTTGGGTTTTCTTTGGGGGTTTTCCGAACTGTAGCCATCAACTCCTTGAATTCTGAGTATAAACTGGTTGGAAATGGAGCTAACTTTTTTAAAAAAATCATTTTTCGGACTTCAACTTTCCAGTCCAGTTAGTAAGATTGTTTATGTTTCTTTCTTTTCTGCAGCCTGCACTGAAGGTTTTTTTTGGGGGGAGGAACCCTCTGTTCATGAAATACTACCAACCTACTAGGACAGATTCTACAACAGTTTTTTTGAAAAATTGACCAACCTAGCAAGCATGACAAATTCTGAAAATGCACTACAATTATAGATTTCCAAAATGCACAAAGTACACTGAGATATATATCTAAGCAAATCCTTTAAAGGTCTAATTGGGAACCAAAAAATGCAATTCATAAGCAACTCACTACCTGTTTTCTGGTGGCCAATCATATTCAGACTTCTATTTCAGCTGATGTGGGATTTTGCAGTTCCCACTATTGACTGAAAGAATGAGTTTTTATAAAAGTTTTGTTAAGAAAAAGGAACTTCAGATTTTATTTCTAGCCAGGAGGATGTGATGGTTTCATCTGATAACCTTTTGATCCATGGACAGCACTTAGCACAGCCAAGGCTAATATAGTACTTTGTCCTTAGGTTCATTCAAAACTTAGCCTGGAGGCAGATTTTTCTTAGTGGAGTCTCCAGTGGAGAAAATGTATCCCTGAGGAAAGCCTCTGAAATGTCTCTGTTTCTGTGATTAAGACATGCTGCAAGTCAAAGTGGTTAGATAAATTCTGCTGAACTGGACCCTTAAAAGGATTTCCTCAGAGAACATTCTCAGAATCAGTTTTAGAATAATAGGAAAATTACCCATGTTTTCCTTTTGATATCCGTTTTGATAAAAACAAAACAATTACAACTAGTATTTCCCAGGCCTGCTATCCACAGTGTCAGAATTAAAAGCAAACTGATATTTATTAATTCTATCAGACGTATTTGATAAGTTTCCAGAAATCAGTTTGTTTACCATATCAGCTCCGAGTTTCTTGACTATACTCACTGCATTTTAGATAATTTGCTCCACTTTTCTGAACACTTATTAGCTGACTACACAGGATAATGACTTTAATAAAGTACGGGATGTGTTTTCTTCAAATATGAACTGCAGAAACTACATCTAGGAATGTTATTTCAACACTACTTTTATCCTAAAGATAAATTGGATTTCTTTGCTTTCTTTTTTTAATCACTCTTTAGCTCCAACTTCCTCTTCCTTGCTATGCCTTTGATTTCCCTGAGAATAAGGCAGCCTCCTTCCAACTGCATTCATTTCTGTTTTTAATAGTGAAGCCTTTTCCCTACAGAAAGACAGCCTGTCAGAGAGGCTAGTAGTGGTAGACAAGGAGAAAAGTGACATACAATTTAAATCTGGCCCTGCTCAGAAGAATAAGGGTAAGATTGATTTTTTGCAAGAGTGGAAACTTGCATTTTGGAGCTTCCTCTGTTTTGCAGTGATGCATGAACTTACCCAGTCATGTAACAAATGAAATGTTACAAGCATGGATGAATGTTCTCCATTAATTTGAAATCTTGATATGTTTATGAATTCTTGCTCACCTTGAGAACATGCCACGTGTAGGGATGTTTTTTCTCTCCAAATCTGTGCATCATGATCATATGAGTCATCCCTTATCTAACTGGTTTTGACATACACTCTGTTTCTTTAGCTCCAAAATATTGTGTCACCAGAAGCAAAGGTAGCAGTTGCAATGCAAGAAAGAGCAGTAGCAGCATATCACTTAGCTTGCAGGAGCAGGTCTGCACCAGGACTATCTATTTATAAAATCAGCTTGATTGTTTTTACCAAAACTCTTGGTGGTTAAATGGTTTCAGATCCAGACTTTTAAAGATGCTCGCTTTATTTGGGTGTAAGGGAAAAAAGTAATATATTCTCATGTATGAGATACCAATATTTTTCCCCCCATAAATTGAAGATTTCCATTCCTTTCCTGAATTAAATGTTTGAATTTCCTTCAATGGCAAGAAAATTAATTTAAACTCTGGAAGTAGTTAATTGGAATGAAGAATATGCTTTATACATCAGGAATTAAGAGCATTTCTGGCAAATGTGAAGTTTTAATTCCTGGATAAAGTTTTAATTCCTGGAGCAGCAACATAAACTACAATTCTTTATAGAAGGCTGAAAAATGTCTTATAAACAAAGGACAAGATTATAATTACAATTCAAAAATATTTTAAACTGAGGTTCCCAAACTCTTTGAGGAAAAGGCCTTTTTGTAAAATCAAAGTACACAAATGCAAATACCATACTCCTCAAATAGCAAGACTAGGAGAGGGGAAATGGGCAGGGATAAGATGAACACCAAATTTGATTTAATGATTTTCACCTTCTGATCCATTCAAATTACAGTTTTAGAAAGTCTGGAAGAGTTCACCAAAGAATTTAGGGGAGCACATGTACACATGGGACTCACATTACATACTGCCTCGATCAGGAAGAAGAATTCCTTGTCTCCTTCAAGCATATTTATCAAACATTATGCTATCCACATAATGACAAGAAACTGTCTAAGTAGACGTTCTGTGTAAAATGAAAGAATTGAGACTTCCTCTGAAGAAGGCATATCAGTACGTGTAGTATATAAATATACTGTTCTGGATATTGAATTAATGCCTGCATTCATTCTGGCACCTTTTTAGTTTTATATACATCAGGGCTCCAGTTAATATCATTATTCCCCTTCTGATTCTGAGGCTGGTTTTGATACTACAACCTGGCCAAATGGATAATGAACCATTGAGTTTAAAGAGCACTTTTGTCCAAGTTTTCATAAAGCCTTCGTATTCTTCCCTAATTTATAGCATCACGAATGCCTAATAGGTAATCTGAACAAGTACAACAGTTTCCTTCAATTTGTTTTGAGCCTAAAGTCACGAGGTAATGTTACTGCAACAATAAACTTTGTATGAACGCAACCACTTAATTAAACTTAGTGTAAACACTTTTAGCCTAACCATTCTTTTTCCAATCTGATTTTCATGGATTTCTGTTGAGGCCAAGAATTTAGAGCAAGAATGTTTTCCAGGCTTTCCCCATTTTGCTGAAAATATGGATAAATTGACAAAAGCATAGTCCAAGAACCAAATATCTGACAGAAACAAGGGAGATTTGCTTACAGATTTATGCTCCATACAAACTCTTGAGTAAGCCATAATCACTTAGGATGAATCAGTTTCTATTTCAAAATATGAACTTTCATACATTTTGCCTATGTTGATTACTTTAAAAATCCCACTAATTAAAAAAGGACATTGATCTGAGCAGTCCTTAATTGTATTATAACTATATTCTAAAACTGTTATGTACTTGATATGTAACAATTTCTTAAATGTTCTCAAGTAAATTTCTGCACGTTTTTCAATATAAACATCTGTATATTTTATGGTGAATGATAATCATCCAATGCTATTAAAACCTTTGGACAGCTATGAGATAAAAATTCATTCTTCATTTCGGAGTGAATACTTTGGTCCTGTGGAAGATGATAAAACTGATATTCACACCATAATTGCTGATGAGCATGTACTAGTGCTGGTAGGAAGAAGAAGATGTAAGGAGTCTAACAGAGCATTTCAAATAATTTTTGTCCTGATCTTTTCTTTCTTTTCTTTTTTCACCTCTCATGTACCATTATTTCAGATTAAATTTTCCCAAATCAGCTCAGAAGAAACAAATGATAACAATACATTTTTCTTGAGCTACTTCTGTCCTTAATGCACCTACAAAACATAGCTTTTTGTTGTTAGTGAATTTTGTTTATAACCTATAGGTATCTATTAAATATACTGATCCACTGATGCATAATGATCGGATATCAATGGAAATAATCTTGCAAATAGGCTAATGAACATGATGTAATCATTTGAATAAGTAGATATGAAATCTTTATTCTAGGAAGAGCATTGGTCTATGACTTTCATCATATTTGATGACATCAACTTTGCCTCAGAGTTGCTCACTACAGTCTAGCAATATTCTGTTGGACTAGCATCTAGATCCTGAATTTACCACTTTCGTTGACTCAAGACTGTGATGGAAAATGAACTCAATAAATGGCAACAATTAGAGATAATCCAAGGAACAATTTCAATTTCCAAAGTTACCAGATTACAATGGCTCTCCTGCACCCAGAGGAGTCAAAAAGCAAAGTCCCAAAGTACATTGTGAACATATGCATTAATAGGAAAGGCCAATAGAGGAAGAATTGAAATGCAAGATAATCCTTAGGGAAATGCAGGTATCATTCATATTGTGGAGATACATTTTTGGAATACACCATATCAGCTTTGAAATAGAAGTGTCAAGGCCTTAACTGTCCTTTTAAGAAGCTGACTCTGTATTTTACAGAGGGAGGAAGATAAGAAGGGCAATGCTTCCTCTATTCTATTGGTATTCAATCACCAGGAGGAAACAAATTGGCATCATAACAAAAATTATCTCCTTACAGGAACTACCATATAATAGTTAAAAACACAGGCATTACTATATCTGTAAGTAAAGAAATGATTATAAGACAATTAATTAATCCAAACCAAAACCTTATTATAATTTTTCAGTCAAAAACTAACCCTAAAAAACAAAAGCAGTTCATAGTCAGGGTTTTTTCTTTGTCATGATTGCATGATTTCTAATATTAACCTTAAAGTAAGTCAAACAAAAGCATACAAAGTCAAATATAATTTGCAAATTATCCAATGTGACTTTTTTTTAAATAAAGTGATCATAATGTTTAAATTATTCAGTCTAACTTTTTAAGATAATTCATAAAAATATTAAAACATTTCAATAAAACAGTACCCTCTTTAAACCCCTTTCCTGACATAACAGAATAACACACACACACAAATATATACTGAAAGTCCATATGTGCTTGTCAAAAAGATATATAGGGCAAAGTAACAACTTCAGCCAATGTGAACTCAGTGGGATATTTGTCTTTGGCTTCAAAAGAAGGAAAACATGGTTCATAAATTCTTCTTTGAAAGTGACTTACTTTTTCAGGCTATCTCCATATTGTTTAGGTAGAGATACTGTAAACTGAGTGAATGCTTTGGAGATCACTGTGAAAATCACAGAAGTAGGTGCTATTATATTTGACAGCTCATAGAAAAGTAAAATAATAAAAAAACAGGCACATATGTGCACAAGGCATAGAAAAAACCTGGTATATGGAGAGCCAAAAGATACGAGAGGGGAAAGCACCAAGAATTTAAATCACAAATACATCTCTTAGAGACTAAGTCCCATTGAACTGAATTTGAATTAAGTCCGAGGAGATACACAGAGGAGTCAACTAGGTCAGGGTCAGCAACCCGTGGCTTTGGAGCCACATGTGGCTCTTTCATCCCTCTGCTACGGCTCCCTTTTGCTGCCACAATTTTGAGAGGAGCCTCCAGTTATGGGGAGGAAAGCATGGCGCACCAGGAAGAGATTCTATAGCAAGGGGCAGGTTTTCTGGTCAGGTCCACAATTTATAGGACTTTCAGTTAAGACAGGTAGAAGAAAAAGGATGCCGCACTAGGAGGAGACTCTATGGTGGACTTCTGATTGGCTCCAGAATTGAATGGGGGGCTTCTGGTTAGGAGCTTTGTGGCTTTTTGAGTGTTTAAGGGTGCAGACCCCTGAACTACATAAATGTGATTAATTTTGAAACTGTGTTTATTTGAGGTTTCCTAGTTTGCTAAACAAAGTGGATATAGGAAATCTGACAGATAATATTAATGAAAAGACAAAGAATTTCAGAACAGGGAACCCAGTTTACTAAAACTCTAACAATGGCATATACTACTTTTAAAAAGGAAGGGGGAAATGGTGATAAGCATTGACTAAAAACAGATGGATAGATGAGGATTTCTGCTAATAATACAACAGTACTGGGTCTTATAACTGGAGTAGACAAATCAGCATACAGAGAAGAAGTCCAGAAGCTATCCACATGGTGTTCAAAAAAAACCACCTACATATAAACACTAGCAAGGCAAAGGAGATGGTGCTAGATTTCTGGAAGCACAGAGAGGAACCTATTCCACTGTATATCAAGGGGTGTGTGTGTGGAGAGGGTTTCCTCTTTTAAAATCTTGGGAGTGCTTATTAGTCAAAACAACACATCCCTGGTGGTTAGTAAGGCTCAACAAAGACTTCATTTCCTTAGAGTCCTGCTGTATAACAGTCTGGTACACTGGTTCAACAGCTGCAGACAGGAAGGGACCCAGAGAGTGATTAATTCAGCACAAGAAACCGTTGGTTTTCCCCTAACGCTACTGGATGACATCGCCAGGTCTCATTATTTCAGCAGAGTAAGGAAGATACTTAGGAATGATTCACATCCTGGTCTTTTCTTACTTTTATCATCGGGCAGAAGACATAGAAGTATAGCCAGCCAGACAATATGCTGTGAGTGGATTGGTTGGCTGTGTTGTTGCATCTTGATTGAGAACATCTGGAGTTGATGTTTGCAGTTTAGTTTGCTGTCTCGTGACATCCTGTGTGGGTGTAGTCCTAGCTGTGTGCTGATTAGTCTTTTGTGTTGTAATGAC
>JANHFT010003523.1:119964-144761 GCA_032467955.1 Pseudoxenodon macrops
ACGTTCTGGAGAACCACTGCTGAAGCACCAACACGAACCTCCGTCGGAGCACCAATCAGCTGTGTGGGGGGGAACACCAGACAATCAGCTATGGGGAGGGCAAAGGCTTCAATCAGCTGTGAAGCCTTGCGGAGCCAATCAGAGCCACAGTTGACTTCCGGGCAAGGCCTGCACCAGCGGAGGACGTTTCTTGCCTATATAGACGTGCTGGGAGGCAGATGCCGGAGCTTGGACCTCTTGAGATGCGCTGCTTTTCTCCACCGGCTACAGCCGATGCTCCATCTTAATGGGCTCCAGGAGGAGGAGGAGGGGATACCATGAGCACGCTAAGTTTAAGGGTGCTGCATGAGGTGCTGCAAGAGCAGTGAGCAGCCATGGAGGCGGCGAGGTAGGCAAGTGCAGGCCTACGACTCGAGGCTCCAGCGATCAGATGGGGGTAGGCCACACCACCCAGGGAGGCGGAGGTAGGTGCAGGCCTACGGCTCAAGGCCCTGGCGATTGAATGGGGGTAGGTCACAGCCAGGCAGCCGCAGGTCAACCACCCTTCCCAGCCCCGCTTCCCCAAGGGGGCACCCAGCTTACCTGTTCTGCTGCTGGAGTCAGATGAACAAAATGGCAGGGAAGTAGGCTGGGCCACGTGGCCATGTGGTAGAGGCAAGGGAGCCAAAGAGGAACTGCGGCTATACCACAGTGTGACTCTAAGGCACCAGCCAAGGCATGCAAGACCAATAAGTAGTGTCGGGGTGGAGTGTGGCCAGCCAGAATTTTCACTACTGGTTCGGACTGGCTGAATCCCACCACTGAATCCGCCTAACATCAATACCCGGGAAGATACTGGATAGTGGTCTTTTAGTTTATTGTTGAGTGCAATTATAGCTCTGGGATAAAAACTATTCAGAAGATGTGTGGTCCGAGTTCTAATTGTTCTGTATCTTCTGCCAGAAGTCCAAAAAGATTGTAAGCAGGATGGGAAGCGTCTCTGAGAATGTTGTGCAACTTCCTCAAACAGTGAGATGCGAAGATCTTGTCCAGGGGTGGTAGCTGGAGCCCGATGATATTCTGGGCAGTTTTAATGATTCTCTGTAGATATTTTTTGTCTGCTGCAGAGCTGCTCCCATACCATGCAAGAATGCTGTATGTCAGGACACTCTCAATGGTGCTGCGATAGTAGGACAGAAGTAGATGCTGAGATAGATTCATCTTCCTGAGCATTCTCAGGAAATACAGCCTCTTCTGTGCCTTCTTCACAAGCATGTTAGCATTCATAGTCCATGAGAGGTCCTCCGAGATATAAATGCCCAGAAATTTAAAACTACTAACCCTTTCCACCTCCTCACCATTTATGTACAATGGTAAATGTACATCTCTCTTCTTCTTGAAGTCAATTGTAAGTTCTTTAGTTTTTTTGGTGTTAAGTGTAAGATTATTTTCTTTCCACCACAATGTCAGCTCTTGTACTTCCTTTCTATGAGCAGACCTATTGTTCTTATTAATGAGTCCCACCACTGTTGTGTTATCCACAAATTTAATAATTTTGTTGGTGTTATACAATGGGTGTGTACAATGGGTGCAATCATGTGTGTAGAAAGAATAAAGGAAGGGTCTTAGCACACAACCCTGGAGGGCTCCTGTGTTTAGTATCAGAGTAGAAGAATGGTGAGATCCCATCCTTACTGACTGTGGCCTGACTGTTAGAAAATCCTTTATCCACAAACAAATCCTCTGATTTATACCCAAGTTGGACATTTTAAGAAACAACCTGTTGGGTAGAGTGGTGTTAAAGGCACAGCTATAATATTTCCAAATACAATCTAAATTTTAGGTTTTTAAACTATATCAGATTGAAAAAGTGGTACATTAGAGATTCATTTCTAACATCATACTGTTAAATGAACTATCATTGGTATGCTAATCTCACTTTTCACTTCCTATAGTAGCAGCAATTCCTAAAACTAAAGTGATGACTTCCTGGACAAGAATTCTATGCGTATGTCCTTGTATATGTATATTATAATAAGCAATTTGCATATAGTGTGGTTTGCATGTTCCTTATCTTTATTTATTCTTTAGGAGGAATAAAAGAAGTTACCTCATGAGGTTGTATTGCCATTACAGCTGTCAGTCAACAGAAGGGTATACATATGTCTCAAAAGTACTTTTAATCGTTTTGCATTTTTTATCAAGGGAAAATATGTTACACATTTTTCCTGGCATTCTCTTCCCCCCCAAAAGGAGTCTATTTTAGTTTGTCAAATATAAATACAACATCCAAAGTTCAGTTCAACTTTTAGATTTTTAAAAATATTTATAATGCAAGAGTTTATGTTTGACACAAAGTCGAACTATCTACGACTAAGGCTAGAGACCAAGGACTGACCATTCTGTACAATTTCAGGTCTCCATCTGGAGAGGCCAAGTGACTTGGAAAAGATGTCCTGGATTAGGCCTTGCCAGCACCTGGCAACATCTATGGTGTGGATTAAATCTTTATACATAAATTCTAACAGATGGTTAATATAGTTAGTTTGACAGAGGCAGATTTGATAGTGCCAATCACTAGTTTAGGAGGCTGGAAAAATCTGAATTCAGGCTTTCCTTTCCATGTTCTTCTGAAAAAGTTTATTGTCAATGAAAAGAAGGAAAGAAAGTAGCTTAGTAGGACAATGGAATACTTTTAGCAACATGAATATTGAAATGTCTTATATTTCTGCATATAGACCAGTTCTACTGACTTCTGCTTTTATAATATGTAAATATCATGTGTATTCCATATTTATTGGGAAGAAGGAATACTCAGGTTGGGTTAATTTTATAATTAGATATTGAATATTATATTAGATATTGAATGTACCTATTTCAAGAAGTTAATTCAAAAAACAAAAAAAATCAGTTAATAACAAATCATTTGTAATAAATCCAGAGGAATCTGCAACAGGAGGTGAAGTGATCCAAAATGGCAGGTACAACAGCATTATAGAAACCTTATTATCACTTTCATTTTTTATTTTTTTATTTCCATTCAATCATAATCCGTAATGGACATTTTTGCAAAAAAAGGTATTAAAACTCCATTAAGTTACCTACTTCAAGGAAAAAATCTTTTATAAATACATAATTTCCTATAGGTAAAGGTAAAGGTTCCCCTCACACATATGTGCTAGTTGTTCCCAAATCTAGGAGCTGGTGCTCATCTCCGTTTCTAAGCTGAAGAGCCAGCGCTGTCCGAAGACGTCTCCATGGTTTTGTGACCGGCATGACTAAACGGTGAAAGCACACGGAACGCTGAAGGCACACCTTCCCACCAAAGGTTATTCTGAATACTGCTTCTAAGTGCTATGTGCTTAGAACTTAAAGCATTGCCACAGACCCCACACCCCTATTTTACCATCTGTTTCTGTTGTTTCCCTCTGGGAGGAGGTTTCAAAGTATTTCTAGCAGGACTTCCAGATTCTGTAACAGCTTTGTTCCCTGTGCCATCCATCTGGTAAACTCACAAGATTTGTTTCTCTCGCCATGTACATGTATACATCCAAACTAGATTGTATTGTTTGTCCGTGTCATATAATATATGCGGGTATATGTATATATATATATTTGTTTGTTTTTGTTTATTTATTTATTTTGTCATGTTTGTGTAGTGTATATTGGAGGTAGTGACTCTTTGAGAGCTGTATGCAACAACAAAAATAAAATTTCATTTTAATGTTTGCCAATTACTGTACATTAGATAGATTCTAGATTCTATTCTAGATTCTAGATTAGATTCTATCTATCTATCTATCTATCTATCTATCTATCTTATCTATCTATCTATCTATCTATCTATCTATCTATCTATCTATCTATCTATCATCTACCTAGAAAAAGTGCAGAGGAGAGCAACCAGGATAATTAGGGGACTGGAGACTAAAGCCTATGAAGAACGGTTACAGGAACTGGGCATGGCTAGTCTAGTGAAGAGAAGGATCAGGGGATACATGATACCAGTGTTCCAGTATTTGTGGGGCTTCTACAGAGAGGAGGAGGTCAAACTATTTTCAAAAGCACCTGAAGGCCAGACAAGGAATAATGGATGGGAACTGATCAAGGAGAGATTCAAGCTAGAAATAAGGAGGAACTTTCTGGCAGTGGGAACAATCAACCATTGGAACAGCTTGCTTTGGAAGTTGTGGGAGCTTCATCACTTTTCAAGAAGAGATTGGACTGCCATTTCTCAGAAATGGTGTAGGGTCTCCTGCTTGAACGGGGGGTTGGACTAGATGATCTACAAGATCCCTTCCAACTCTGTTAATCTGTTAATCTTTGCTCTTCCCCTGTAGCTTTATTGGTATCCCCCCCAGTTAGGTAGACTCACTGCTCAGTATCATATCTACCACATCTTTGAGTCAATTCATAAAGCTTTTGGGCAGGGAAAACTGGAGTAGGGCGCCAGGTCTTTCTTAAACCCAAAGCCATGTTTGGCAATGCAATAGGCTTATTCTATTCACCCATCACTATAGTGAGGTATGGTTGAACTTTGGTGGGGGTAGTATAGAATATTAATGTAAAAGAAATATACAGCAGGCAGATGGAAATGCAAATGTGAAAATTCTCTATTTTGAAGAAAAAGATCTACAAATATGAAAACAAAATCAATAAACTTGAGACCATCAATGTAAGTTTACTAAGTTTCATTATGAAACACATAAATAATGCCCAGTTCCTAATTCTTATGTTCAAAACAGAATTAATATGAAGGGGAAAAAAATATCTATACAGTATATTGTGCTTCAAGGCAAAGCCAAGTGCCTCACTTATTCCGGTATAATATACAACCAGATTTGTTTCACCTAAGTTTCATTTCATGGGTTTATAGCTGCTGAAGAAAAGAAAAAAAGAAAAAACTTGGAACAGATCCCAGACTTTACTCTTCATCTCCCAATGGTTTGGCAAGGAATAGCAACAGGAACACCTCCTTTTTGATTCTGGCTGCACAAATGGAAGAAAAGATCAATCCATCCCATCTCCTCTCTGTTGGAAAGATGTTATAGTTTGGAATGAGAAAGGACAACCATATTTCAGTTTTTTTTAAATGCCAAGGTACCTCCTAAACATATAAATGCAAAGGAAATGTAAGGCTACTGTTAACCACCATTGTTTACTAGTCAGTCCATAAAAGTACATGTTGAAACATTGGTAACTAGAAAACTATAAAAAAATCTACCTTCTGAAGGTGCCTATCATGGCTTAGTAGTTTCTGTCTGGCATGCCAGTTTGCCTTAATTCATTTTTAAATCAAATGGCAGTCACGCTGAATAAAGAAGCAATTGTATAGTTAATGTGTGCAAAATGTTTGACAATTGTGCAATATCAGCAGGAGTCAAAATAAAGAGCAGCTTGGGGAAGTGAGGAAATCTCACTTTGATTTGGAGATAGACAAATGTTTGCATAAGCAAAAGGATAATTGAAACTCAAAGCCTACTTTTACAGTGCAATAATTTGATTTTTATCATCTTGGGTTTTTTTTGGGAGGGATGGACTATCTATTGTTCCAGTGGGCTACTGGTTGGAAAACTGCAAAGACAACTTCAGTTAGTACATAATCAATTGTACTATACTATTTATTTATGTATTTATGTATGTATTTATGTATTTATTTATATTTTACAAAAAATAAATTTACTTTTTTACAAAACAACTCAAGGTGACAAGCATATTCAACACACCTTCCTTGTCCTATTTCTTCCACAACAATTCTATGAGATGAATTGGATTGAGAGAGTGGGAGTGGCTCAAGATCACCCAGCTGGCTTTCATGGCTAAGGCTAGAATTCATGGTCCCCTGCTTTCCAGCCTGCTGTTTTAACCACGTATGTGCATGTTTTGCTGATTGGTAAAACAGGAAAAGAGAATTGCAGTCTTGTCACATATGAAGGTCACCAGACTGAGACGGCTACTTTAAATAATCTGTCTATACTATAGAGGTGGTGACTGTTTGTCCCCTTTCTGTGTGTGCCTAGATGACATAAATAGATATTTCTTCTTCAACTTCTCAGAATCATATATTTTATGAAAAACTATTCCAATTCAGCTCAGTTGTAGCATGCAGTGGTTGCATTTTAGAGATAGCACCAAGAAAATGGAAATCTCTTATCTTTTTAATGTATCAGTTACCCTACAATTGTTTCAAATCAATAGAAACTTGTTTCAAATCAATAATACACTTCTGTTCTTACCATGCTTACTTAGTCTAATTTATTCTTTCTGCTTACCATCATAATTCTTCTGCATCTTTTACTTACAATCCTAGGCCAGGTATATTTTCTTCAGGCTAGTTACAAATATGTAATATGGACAGTTACTTTTCATCTAATACATCCTGTCAACTGCTGTGGAATTCTTACAGGAGGCTATCATATAAAGACACATATTTCTGTAGCTCTCAGATTGTTTCTTTTCCGGCTAAATTCTATTACCTACAAGAGCATATCAACCAGTCATCTCTGCAATTTTCCAAATACAATTTCCTGGTCTTTGTTTCCCTTTTTTGGAGAAGTTAGCAAGTCACTGTTTAAAACTATGCTTGTTTTTGTTTTACACTACTTTTCCAGTACTGGCATACATACAACTCAACTGCAAAGGCTTATACAGTTGTACAAAATAGCCTGTGTCTCCATACCAGCCCAGATGACAATAATCCCCTTGTATGTTAGAAGATGTTGTGAGTGTATAAACATGTAAGTGTAGGAGATGCTGAGCTCATAATAGATATTGTGAATGATTTCCAAAATTGGTCTAAAACACTTCTTTAAATAGCGTGCAAACACCTCAGATGCGTACATAGATACAAGGAAAAAAGGTAACACATTGAAGTAATGAAATTATATAAATTAATTAAGCATCGTAAAGAGGTATATGAGAAAGCTGCACTGCAGTGACAATAAGTACTAATTAACCTACAGACTTCCTTGAAACCTCAAGAGATGAATATGAAAATAAAATTTCTAAGTGACCATCTTTCTGTCCTAAATATAGTTTGTCCATTTCTATCTATCCAGCATAGACATTTCCTTCAAAGTCCAATAATCTTAGACTCCTCTGACTATCATGTGAATGGGATGTCAGTACACATACAATTATAATTATTCATTCTTTGATACCCTTGCCTATGTCAACAAGTGAAACTGAGTGGCTATAAAATGGAATAAATACATTTTAATAGAAAATGTGAATGAAGCTGACCTAATATGACATGACTGTAAGCATATTTGTTGTTCTTTATTACTCTTTCCTCAATTACATTACTGAATGTGAAAATTGTATTGAAGTGTGCTTCCCCAGTATCCCCCACTAGTTATATAGATCAGTGTTTCTTAAGGTATGGTCTTGAAGGTCTCCCAAGCCCTTCTTAGATATCTGCAAAATCAAAATTATTTGCCAACCTATGTTGAAAAATAATACAACGTTAAAATCCCATCAAACAATCATAGAAAAAACAGAGGCAACAAATGTATCAATTATATTATATTATGTAATATGGGAAATATCAATATATATAAGCCATGCAAACAAAAACCCTTTTGAGGTCCATACATTTAAAAATGGAAACGTTGTCCTGAGAGGGAAAAAAAATTAAAAAACACTGATATAGACTTAAAAGCAAGTTTCAAGATATGAAAATAGGTAACTTTGTATCTTCAGAAAAGCACAGGAACTGAAATATAAAACACAATGTAGGTATCTAATTTTACCAAATGAATCTCATTTAATATCTCATTGTGTAAGTTTTGAGCCATGGATGCATTGAGATGATGGCTAATTAGTTGCATTGTTTTCACGTGTCACTAAAGTATATTTAAACCATTCAGGTGAGCACCCAGAAATGGCACTCTGAAACATACTATAGAATCCACTAGAAACATTTCTAGAATGGAACCATAAAAGGGAAGACAAGTCTTTATTTCATTATCTTTGTGCAGCATCTAATAATAGAATAGGAGGCAAAACGTCAATAGGTGCTTTCCCTATCACTTTGATATTGGACATATTGAATTTCAGTTTTTCGCCCATGCATTAAAACTGGAATAGTTCTGTCTTATATATACAGCACACACAGAGAGAAATACAAACACACAAGAGCCAACCTGGTACAGGTAGTTCTTGACTCACGACCATATTTCAGCCCAACATTTCTGTTGTCATGTGAGACATTTGTAGTTTGTATTTGTAGTCACCATATTTGTTAAGTGAATCACTGCAGTTGATAAGTTAGTAACGTGGTTGTTCAGTGAATCTAACTTCCTCATTGACTTTGCTCGCAAAAGGTGATCACATGATCCTGGGACACAGCAATGGTCATAAATATAAACCAATTGCCAAGCATCTGAATTTTGATCACATGGTCATGGGGATGTTGCCATGGTCGTCACTATGAAAAACGGTCATGTCACATTTTTCAATGCTATTGCAACTTTGAATGGTCACTAAATGAACTATTGTAAACTGAGGACTATCTGTATAGAGATTAAGGTGCTGGACTAGCAATGGGGAAACCCAGGTTTTAATTCTGTTTTAGGGATGAAAGCCAGCTTGATGACTTTCATCTGGTCATTCTCTCAGTCCTAGACTATGAACTGAAAAACATCTACCAACTCGCAGTGGATTAGTATAGTTGTGTTCCCTAACCTTCAACAAATTCTACAGGTGGAAATGATGACAAATATGATTATAAACAATTTAATATGTTCTCTCTCTCTCTCTCCCTCCCCCTCTCTCTCCTTCACACAAACACAAACACAGAATTTAGTTCTTTTACCTTGGGAAGGGAGTTCATGAGCTCCACACTCCTTTCTCACATTGTTGCCATGTGTTTTTAGAAGCTTTTAGGTCATCCTTAAGAAACAAGGTATGAAGTGCAGGGTATGAAATGAGAACATTTACTTTATCAATCCCTGTCATCTCCCAGGACAGTTGCTCTTATGCAGAATATAAATGCTATGTTAGATAAAAGGGCTAGAATAAAAACATAAAATAAAACAGGTCTACTTTTGCATATTTCAGTTGAACTTAATTTATCATTTATTGGAGCTTATATATAATTTTTGCCCTTCTCAAAAATGGGTATCCTTTTTCTGCACAATGAGCATAACACTGTGCAGATGTAACCATAAATAATTGTACCAGAACAGAAAGTTCATTTCTAACTGATGCTGAAACCATATCCTACTTCCAAAGTTTTCTGAGGAAGGATTGGTGGTTGAAATTTTTTAAATTAAGATGGCGGTCCTAACAAACAAAACTTTTTTCCATGCACTGCATGCATTGTGAACATAAAAAGGGAGAAATACCCTCTCTCCCCTTCCAGATGTCCCTGCATACTTGTATCTGTGACCACTTGGCTTGTCCCACAAAGAACTCAGGGAAGCAGTCACACAAAGGATTGTAGGAATTTGGCAAGCTTCTGCATACTTTGTGAATAACTTCAGCAACTGTGCAGCCATTAAGCTAAAATGAGGGACAGTTGGACATTTAACCCTGCATTAACTATGCATTTTAAAAACATTTCAGTAGGACTTCCTTGTTTAAAATTTATTTTCATTTGTTCATCATATCAACTTTAGCTTAGTTCCTGACTCCTCCTGCTCCATCATAATGATGCTCAAATATTCACACAATGAACCAGAATGGCATGGAAAAATCAAGGCTGGCAATAAGTAAAGAACAGGATATAGTGAGAGAGCTAGACTTTCATCAACTTCCAGGTCTGAACTCAAGCTAGAGATTATTTATTGTCTCCCTGGAAGTTGGAAAATGTGAATAGATGGTGAGTTGCATGAGCTAGACAGCTCATTATAAATTATAAATTCATAATTTATAAAGAATCGGCCTTTCCCAACTATACATCCAAATTCATTTTGATGAAAATGAAAAGAAATAGAAAAAAGGACGACAACTTAACTGAGCAGGTCTATTTTTAACTGGTTGTTTCTATTTAGTTCCTCCTTCTATTGTTGCCTTTTTATTTCAGTCATATGTAATTTTGGTTAATCCTTGTAATGCTGCAGGTACTCTGAAACATTGTCTACGCTGATTGTAAATCAGGACTGATAAAGTGCATAATATAGCAAATATTTGCATATTGTTAATTAGGTCTTACTTTGACAGTTTGCTCTTAGTGTCACATGTTAAAATGGGCTCTCAGTATTCTTTTATTCTCTTCTAATAGAAACACATTGAGCATAAACATCCTTTCAATTTTTTTAGAATGGAACAGAAAGGATAATATTCTGCTTATTTGGTTAAGAGGTAAGGATGGGGTGTTCTGTCAATTTTATTTCTACTGAATTTCAGACTTCAACAGCAAATTTATTGTTTTCAAATTCAGCAGAAATGTTTTATTCACACGTTTGTAGATCACCTTTCTCTAAACATTTATTTATTTTAAAGCATTTATACCTGCTTTTCTACTTCAAACTTCTTTGAGCAATAAGCAAAGTATATATTTTAAAAACTCCTGACCAAAAACAATTAAAAATATGTAATGGAGGGAAATGTAAGTAATTTTGGTTTCCCCCCCCAACAGTTATAAATATTTTTAGGATGTGTCAATCCTAATAATAGACATAGTTTGCCTACATTTTGTTAATTGAGAATTGTGATAACAATATTCTCAAAAATGAAGATTTTGTCACAAAGATATGTTCCTGGCATGTCTATATATCCTCCAAACACTTAATATGTCTGAAAAAATGCACACGTATGTAAAAAGTTATAATGTACTGAATCAGCAAATAAGCCTACATTTCAATGTGGCCCATCCTGGCTGGGATAAAGGAAACTGAAGTGCGAATAGTCTAATGGGCAATCAATTACCCAGTCCTGTGTTTGAGAAACAGTATACTATATATTTGCTACATACAGTCGAAGGATGGCAATTCCATCGTATCCAGCAAGGCTGGGCTTTTATGGCTTTTAGGCCATAACTAATCTGGCTATAAGATTGCCACAGTAGGATTTAGTTCTTTTTAAAAAAGTTAAAGAACTCGGGTTATGCTGAAACCCCAACACCTATATAGACATATTGATTTTGTTCACATGGAAATGGTTTACCATTGCATTCTTCTAGCATGATTCCTCCCTCCAAACTTCCCATTCTAATTTACATTCATCAAATTTTCCCATCTTAACCCAACAGGTTTAATTCCTTAAGATTTTCAAACATAGCTAATACAAATGCATAATATAGCAACTATAGTATGAGTTGGTTTGGAACATATTTCAAAAGCAACATTTTCTTACTGTTAGTATGTAAGCACTAAATGTTTAGTGCTTTGTTTTATTAAAATATCCCATCAAAAGCAGGATTATCTGAAACTGATATTCTAAAAGATACAGGTGGTCCTTGACTTATCACCAATCGCTTAGTGATTTTTGAGGTTACAATGGACTACTTATGACTTGGTTCTGACATTTTAACAGCTGTCCCTCCATAGTCCCATAACTGCATGTCAAGCACTTGACAATTCATCCACATTTATGACCATTAGCAGCATCATGTGGCTAAATGACCATAATTTACTACATTTTTGCCAAAACCTGGCATTTACTTCTGGTTCTGGATGAAAATGCTACACAGTGAACAATCTTTTAATGAACAAGCACAATGTTCATTTAACAACTGTTGATTCATTTAATGACCATCACAAAAAAGATAATAAAAATGGTTGGTCACATGATGACCCAATTTATGACAGTCATGACTTATGACCATAATGGGCTGGCTCCATTACAATCATAATTCAAGGAGTATCTGTAAATATTTAAAAAAACATTCCCATATACAGTCGTATTGTCTCTTTCTCTCACTCTCTTTTTCTTCAGCAAGAACCTAAAAATCTCAGAATTGAATTATTTTTAAGAAAAAAGAAAAGAAAATTGTTAAATAAAGTCAGATTTTGGTACATCTCACATATTTCTTCCCCTTCCAGAACTCAATATGTAGAGATTATTTACCTCATGGGTATTATTGAAAGATAGAAAGTAGGAAGTAAGCAAAGCTAAATATTTTATTGAAGAAAAAAGTTGTTTAAAAATGACTAGAGATTGAATTGTCCTTTTTAGGTATTTATCTGTACAGTGTACCAAAAGCTTATTCACCATATATTTACCTCTTCTCATGTTCTCACATTCATGAAATGTGAATGGACAATTAAAACTATAAAAATTAGGAATGGATGATTGGATTGTTGGTGCCCTTTACAGTGACACTTGATTATATGGGTGACTGTTTGAAAAAGGTTCATCATGTTGTCCTTCAAGATAAATCTGCTGCTTTCAGACTGCAATTTGACAGCAGACTAAGAATTGCACTGGTGAATACAGTTGCAATGAAATATTATGGTCTTTTTCCAGCTACAACATGCCTTTCAGAATTGGAAAGGAACAGTAGGCCTCACCTCTCATATAAATAGATATAGTGGACTGTGAAAATAAACCCTGTGTGTTAGAAAACTGTAGTTATTGGAGGTTAGCTCTGTCTGAAATCATTTTCCCTTCTCCATGTGTATTCATTCACCTTGGATATTTTTCCTGAAAAAAGAGCTATTATTGTACTTATTATTTGTTTTGTAAGACAAATCTGTTTGCAAATCATTCTGCATGTAATTTAGAGGCTTACATTTTTAAGCTTTATTAATATAGCATGCTAACATTTTGTTCGAATAGTGCCAATGAGCTTGCAGAAATACTGGGATAGAAACAGAGTGGTCACTAGGAGGACAGGGCAATCTTTGTTCGTGCAACATTTTGTGTGTATGATAGAGACACCACAGAAGTGTAGACTAGAACAGATTCCTATACAAACAGATTCAAGTGCGCAATTCAGTAATTTTCTCTGGCCAAAAAGTTGCTATTTTTCTGCCTGTAGATATATAGATGGCTTTGCAATTATTTATCCTTTATACTGATAATAAAAAATGGATTTTCCAACTTTCATGGTGAATGAATTTAAAGGAATAAATTCTATAAGCTACATTTATCTTTCTCATTCTTTCTAATTCAGCAAAAGGAATTCTTTGAAATATCAAGATTTCTCATATTAACTGAGATACAGCAATGATGAATAAAACTTGCATAGCATCACTAAACATAAATTGTTTGTCATATGTGAATTTCTAATTCATTTTGGTGATGAAAGCAACTCCCTATTGACCAACAATAGTGATCATAATTATCTATGAGAGCATGAACAGCATAGGACCATCCGAATGATTTGGACTCTTGTTAACTCTGTTGACTATGACTGATGGGAGTTGAAGTCCAAAACATGTAGAGAATATTAAGCAGCCTAGATCAGTGACAATATCTAAAAAATATTAAAATCCCAAGGGATTGATGAAAAGTATGAGGTAGCAATTTTACTGAAGTTAAACTGGTCTGGACAGGAATTTACCTGGGCGTCTTGAGTATATTATCTTGTATTTTGTCATAGAAGTAAGGCGGATGTGCTAAAATAAGTATAAATCTACATTATCTACTATTATCTAACTTAAAATAATTCTCATATCAAAGTATTAGAGCATTTGTAATTCTATACTCATAATAATTTTTTTTAAATATCAGGACTCATTATAAGTACAAATTTCTTGACAATAGTAATAGACAAGAACCAGTATGATGCAAATAGTAGATTTCTAGAGCTAGCAAATCTCAAACAAGGGTATACTGTATATGTACAACTCACATCACCGCAGAAAAAACAGCTGCTGATCTTCAGCAGGGACAGGTGGTCAAAACAAATCCAAGCCTTTTCTCGGTTCACTGTTTTGAAATAATGGTGACTGATATGTTGTTTAATATGGTGTCTGCTAGATCACAATGGGAATATATATTTATATGCTCTATCTAGGCCATCTGAGAGCTGCATCATTTAAAATCTGAACACCTACTTTTTATGTATCCAAAATAATACGGACACCATTTCCAAAGCAGTGTGACTGAAGAACCCTGGTAAAAATCATTCATGTATAGTCCTATCAGGAATTCTGGTAACTGAAGTTTAACACGCCTAGAGGGCATAATGTTGTTGATACTTGTTTTAGTAACTCATATTCCCAATGTGACTTGCCTTTGTAAAAACTAAGATAAATTATGTCATTTACGCTGGTACAGGGTTGTTGAATTCAATAACACTAACTTTATAGATTTTATCTGTGCTCAGGAGGTTCACAATTTAGAAACTATTCTGTGATTAAAAAAAGCCTACTAAATACAAAGCAAATTGTTTTAAAAGGGAGACAAATATTATTCTATTAAATACAGTACATCTTAACATTTCTATACATGTACCATTTTTGTCAGCAAAGAACCATTACCATTTTTGTCAGCAAAGAACCATTACCATTTTAAAAATTAAAAATAGGGTTCAAGGGTCTCAGTGCTTTAGTGGTCCTAATTTACAAAACTACAAATTTTAACTGAATTTCAAAACAACTTATAACAGAAATAACAATTCCAAGTAGAAATTCCTACCTAGAAAAATGGTAAACTTCTCTTTGCTGAATGTGTTTAAACAGAAGCAATAATATCATCTGTTAGGTACTGTATCAGCCTAGATGGAGTGAAGCACCAGGACATCCCCTCCTTCCCCCCCTCTCCATATCTGTATTCATGTTCCTACCTCCAGATCTCCATCTCACCATAATGACAAAAACTGACAGAATTATTTTATGTTATCAGCTTGAAAATATGTAAGAAACCATTCAAAATTTTGTCCCATCCAAAAGTCCTAGATGACACATCCCTGCCTACTTTGGAACATTTGTCTCATTCATTGTAGTCTTCAGTTTTTCAGAAAAGGTTAAATGTGCTCTCAACAACAAAAGGTTGCCAGTCCTCCTTTACATGAAGAACCTCATGAAGTGGCTTTCATAAGATCAATAACAAAGAAAATCCTTCTCTCAAGTTAACAATCTAAAGTATCCCTTGACAGAGGGATACAAAGTAACCCATGACATTCTAATAATGAGCTACTCATTATGCTCATCAAGAGTTCCCCAGCAAATTGCGAGGAGATGTTAAGTGAGGAGCTGCAAGATTCCATCCTGACTCCAATTTGGTTCGGCATTTTTATTAATGACTAGCTGATAACCCGGCATTACCCAGGTATTTATTTATCCCAATAAACAGGATAAATAAATTTAGACAGGAAGAGCAATTTCACCCTGACCCCTGATTTTGGTGAGAATTAAATTAGTTAAAAATGTTTTCCTTGTGCTCCCAGAAGATTGTTGAAAATGTCCAGACCAAATGTAATTTCTAATGTTGGATTTTCTCCCTTACCAGAGGAAACCCCCTTGTGGAGTACTGTGAAGCCATTACCATGGCAATTCCACTATGCTGTACAGTAGAAGCCATTTTAAGACAGCATGGTAGAAGCCATTTTAAGGCACAACAGGTTGTATTTTAACAGAACACACACCCTGTGGGATGCTAGGGGTGTCTTATCCCCACAGTATTTTTTTCCAGCGAGTAAGTCATCTAAAATAACATAAAGCAACTTAAAAGAGAGAAATGCAACCATTTCACAGGCTGAAAGATGAGGTCTAGCTTACTATACCATTTATTCAGCTGCTGAAGACATTTTGACATGTCAGGGATCAAGTATGCATGTTTTTATTCAGAATACAATAACAATGGGCTTGTTTGACTATCGGTAATCCTCATTAATAATGCCTTATTTGGTGACCATTTGCAGTTATGATAGTGATCAAAAAAGTAACTCTGTCACTAATCCTCACTTTTTTTTAACTTTTGCAGATCTGTAAAGTAAAGTTGAAGTAAGATTGTGAGCATAGTCACAATTCACTTATCTACTGCTTCGCTCAATGATTGAATTGCCAGTCCCAATTGTATTGGCTAAATAAGGACTATCTATATCCCTTCTTCCATGTATGAGAAAATTTCCATGACTGGAAATTTATGATAGTGATTTCTAGTGAACCATAATTAAGTATCAATTTAGAATGTAATGCAAACAGCATAAAAAAAATAAAAATGAATTGGAAGTGCATTTGCTTGGTGCTTATGTCCATCCTTATGTCTGAATGCACCTAATGTGTCTGTCACAGGATACTTAGGATTCTATATGAGTTATATTTAAGAAAAAACATATCCATGTCTCATATTAATGTGCAGACAAGGATGCATCTATACGATTATCCTTGTCTCTACCAGTTATTGGTCAAATATGATACATGCAAATTCATTATGTTTTGAAATTCATATACTGAGGACAGTGTACTATAAAAAGTGTAGAATTTGAAAAGGTACATTGTTCTATATACACTATTTTTAAAATCTACATTAATATCATTTTTAAAAATTATGAACTTATTCAAGCAATAACAGAACGGCATTGTTTTAGGAAAGAATGAATATGGGAACGATAAGGTTAAGAAAGTGATTAATCTGTTCCTAGTCAGTGGCAGAGGAAGGAAAGCCACAGAGTGTAAGTTCTATGTCCACTGAATCAAGAACTGCTCTTGAACATTTATTACTCATAATTTTGCTTCTTGAATTCTACAATGCTATAGTACAATTCAGAGCTCATTATGAAGAACTGAACATCACAGACAGACAACTGACTGATTCAGGATGCATCAACTGCTATAGATATTCTCCAAGACATTTTGCTCAGACAAGCTCCCCAGAGACACATCTATCAAAACATGAATAGAATAAAGGAATCTAATCTAGTCAATATGGCAATGAGAAATGATATGTAGGGATCTTTCCATAGCTACTATCATTTGAGTAGAAAAATTGAGATACATTAGTTGCTAGATATATCCTGGCATCTATATGCTAGAGAAGAGTGTAGGTAGGTTTCTATCAAAATTGAAAAGCTGGTATGATGTAGATCAGAGGTCTCCAAACTTGGAAACTTTAAGACTTGTGGACTTCCAGAATTCTTCAGCCAGTGTTGCTGGCTAGAGAATTGTGGGAGTTGAAGTCCACAAGTTTTAAAGTTGCAAAACTTGGAGACCTCTGATTTAGATGACAAATGATATGAGGATTATATACACAAAGCTATTGTCTCCACATTTTGGATCTTTTTCCTCAATCTATACATGACAACAAGACCAGGCAACTGGTTGCAGGGACCAGGAATAAGATTAAATAGCAATTATCCCATTCTTCCCCCATTCAAAAGCTTATATGCATTTTGTAATTAGCTGGATATAAATATTATTCTAGTCTTAAGTAGCTATTTCCTATAATGAACTTAGAGTGCCTGATGATAAAGTAATAAAGTGTAATCATAGGGTTTCTAATAATGTTTGGAGGACGTGAGAAATAAGTTATGGAACCATCATTTTGAGAAGGAAACCTACCAGTAAAATGTAAAGGTATCTTCACAAAGTGAATGTTATTTTATTTTATTTTATTTTATTTATTACAAGTATAGACAAGATAATGAATACATGATATATATTTGGATAAAAGGTAACAATAGGACAGGGACAGTAGGCATGCTTGTGCGCTTGTGCACGCCCTTAAAAACCTCTTAGGAATGGGGTGAGGTCTATAGTAAACAGTCTAAGGTTAAACTTTGAGGGTTTGGGGAAGAAACCACAGAGTCAAGTAATGTATTCCAGGCATTGACAACTCTGTTATTGAAGTCGTATTTTCTGCAATCAAGTTTGGAGCAGTTTACCATATGTTTATATATCTATTGTGTGCTCTTGTATTGTTTTGGTTGAAGCTGAAGTATTCATTGACAGGAAGGACATTGTAGCATATGATTTTATGTACTTCACTTAGGTCAGGCATACAATATTATTTGAATTTAGCTTGATTACTTTTTATAATCAGGGATTAGAGTTGAAAGACTGTGCAGTATTAGACTACAATCACAATGAACTATGCTATGTTGTACAAACTAAACTAATATGGAAATAAAAGGATAAGTCAAAGGATTGTTGCCTTCTCCATAAAGTTCCTTGGAAGTTAGAATCTGTGACTTAAAATATAGAAATTGAAGTAATAATAAATAAATAACAAAACCAAGTGTTTGATTTCATTTTAACAGTCTGTTGTGTAAACTCAGACAAGTTCGCTTTGTAGACCAGTTTATGACTTATCAGGATTGCAAATGGTATTTACGGTACATTTACAATGTATCTACCAGCAAATCATGATGGTTCCGCAAATCATGGATTAATGCAGCACAGGGACACATCTTTAGTCTTCTTATATTTGACAGTTTGTTCAAATATTACTGAAGCTGCAGAAATGCACAATGGAATAGACTTTTTACTGCCTGTTTACTTCCGGTAGATTATTAATCCTTTTTCATGAAATTCCACAAGGAATTTTCAGTTGTCCTGATTGCGACTTAAGGTTCAGCAATTGCTATTTGCTGATGATAGGTTCCTCATCATAGTCCACTAGACCATCCAAAAAGGTATACTTGGAATACATCGGCATGGTGGGATCTGATAAACATTAGAGTAGCAGTATCAAACTTGATTTCATTGAGGGCCGCATCAGGGTTGTGTTTGACCTGGAGGGACCAGAGGGGCATGGCCAGGGGACATGGACAGCTTGCGCAGCCTCCCCGAGCTCTGTTTTTGCTGGCAGAGGGTTGCAGGAGGCCATTGAGGCAAAAATAGAGCCCGGGCGGTCCGTGTGCGACCTCCCCGAGCTGTTTTGCTGGGTAGAGAGCTGCAGGAGGCTGGTCATGGCTGAAAACGGAGGCCAGGAGAGCCCTCCTGAGCTCTGTTTTCACTGCAAGATCTAAGCACTCTGCTGGGCGAATCCAGCCTGTGGGCCTTGAGTTTGACACCCCTGCATTAGAGATTTTTTTTTTTACAAAGGAAAACAAAGCATAAATATTCTCCTTGCCTTTTAGAAGCAAGTCAAGGTCTCAATTAAACCCTTTGGGGTAGGATGAGAGCAGCTGAAGATGGGGTTACAATGCAGAGTAGGTTACATTCACATAGAAGGTTAGGATTTTATCTCTCTCTGCCTTTGTTTTGGGAGGGAAAAAAGCAATTTTGGGACTGAAACAATGTCTGTGGTCAAAGGCGGCTTCAGAGGACATAAAAAGGAGAAAGGTGAGAACTGGATATGGGCACTTGCCTCCATGGTAGACAAAAGCCATGGTTCAACAGACTTGACATACAGGAAGACCATCCCAATGTGACCATCCCAATGTTGCTGAATTATAGCTTCCAAGATCCCACCATAATGGCCATGCTGCTGAGGTTTGTAGGTCAGTTTCAGCTTTGTTTGTTTTTTACCCAGCTGATGGAAATGTGTTTGAATGCTGGCCTTGCATAGCAGAATAGATTCCAGTTTTGCCTACTTCACAGGTTTGCAGTTGGGATAAAGTGCAAAGACGAGGGAAAATAGAAATGCTGTCACGAGCGTCTTCGAAGAAAGTCAAGGTACAAATGCAAAATAGAAATAATATAAAGACTGGTTTTAAGGTACATTTGCTTTTCATTCGTGGCAAGAACAGCTCATGCCTTACTTAAGACTTCCTTTGATAAGTCACTATCCCTGAGAACCATATTATTAGAAATAAATAAGGATATTGCACAAAAGTTCAGAAGATGCGGACAAATTTAAAAAAAGAAAAGAAAAACATGGAAAAGAAAAAGGCAACAAAGAAAATAATTAAAAAAGTGGTTTCCAGTGACTGAGCATAAGTTAATATACTAACTTTTCACCTTCTTTTACAGGTAAATAGCCTTCTCCCCATAGCCTCACTATTCATCATCATTGTAGCCATTGTCTATTCACTGCAGGATGAAGGCCTCTTCTGCATATTTCCAACCGATATGGTCCTGAACTTTCTTTTGCCAATGGGGCCTGTAATACTTGCTGATGTCATCGATTCTTCTTGTTTTAGGTCTCTTTTGTGGACACTTTTTTAATCCATTTTAGAATGGGATCCATTCTATGACTGCCTTGGTCCAGCTGCCATCAGCTCTTCTTGCTAATGTGACCAGCCCATTTCCATTTCAATTCTTTTACTCTCTTGATAATATCATATACTTTTGCTTGTTCTCTAATCCATGTGCAGGTCTTTCTATCTTGTCTTGTAATGCTGAGTATGTATCTTTCCATGGCTCTTTGCGCCAGTCTTAACTTTTGAATCCGTTGTGAATTTCCTTTGTTGTATGACCTAACATTGAGATCTGTTGGCCAAGGTATATGTAGTGGTCTACTACATGTAGTTCTTCTCCAGATGAAAAAAAATCTTTATTTGGTCTATTTATTAAACATAACCTGGTTCTATTCAGAAATCATCATCCTTTCAAACCTTGTTAAGCAAAACGTCCAATAGGAGTTACCAGAAATATCAAATAAATAGTTTATCTATGATCAAATAATTCATCTTTATATCCCTGTTTTGCTCTGTGCAATCTTGACCTTTAAATCATCTATGATATAGGATTTTTCTTTCTTTCAACACTCTGGCATCTAAAAGGAATTTTCAAAGCCTACTTTGCAAATCCCATAAAGGGGCATCATCCTATTTTTTGGTCAGAGTTGTTCCATGTCCAAATCCTTTTAACAGATTAACAGAATTGGAAGGGATCTTGTAGGTCATCTAGTCCAACCCCCCTCAAACAGGAGACCTTACACCATTTCTGACAAATGGCAGTCCAATCTCTTTTTCAAGTGATGAAGCTCCCACAACTTCCGAAGGCAAGCTGTTCCATTGGTTGATTGTTCTCACTGTCAGAAAGTTCCTCTTTATTTCCAGGTTATTATTAATATTATCTCTATCTGATCCCGATTCAATTCAACATTGGACTGTTCACTACAATCAATTTTGGTTGACTTAGACTTTAAAAAACAAGAAACAGCAAAAGTTTATTTACTCTTGTAAATTATGAATGGTTTCTTCAGCAAATGTGCCATATTATTGTTTCTGACTTACAACTATATTGCACAAAATGGTTGGCCATCATTGGATACAGCTTGCTTATCCTATTCAAGAAAAAAACTCTCTGCAGAAAAAAAATATGTACAGTATCATAGCAACTAATTCTCTATGTTTACAGAATTGTGATTCCAGAAGAGATGTGACAAAAAGTATTGTAATGACTTCACAAAAGACACTTAGACATATTAAATGCAGAAAACATGGAAGACTGTCTATTCTGTGGCCACAATAACCACTGATAGTTGTACCAATGTCAGACAAATCCTGGAAAGGAACTAGAAGTGACATTGGTGAACTTGAAAGTCATTATAGTAATCTATTTTCTCCAGTATCCAAAGATTGCAAAAATGGTCACTCTTACAGAATCTATAGTTGTTAGTTGCTTTTAAAAATACATGGATAGACAGCGATGTCCCAAGGCATTTAGAACAGATATCATTCCATATTTTACAGTGTAAGTGTTTTCACTGTTGGCAGAGAAGTGTCATTTTGCATATGTGGCAACCAACCCTTGCCATCCAAAAAGAAAAGAAGAAGCAAAAATCGTAGTTCAAACTCTAATGTGATTTCCAGGACAGAAAGCTCAATTCCTAACTTCATTAAGTTATAGAACAACTCCTTGCCATTAAGTATAATCCAGTACAATTAATATGGTTTGACAACCATAAATCCGTAAATTCAAGGTCTGACCTTGCCCGATTTCAAAGAAATCAGTCCATTAGATATAACAGCAGCAGGTATTTTAAACTTTTAAACCTACAATGTCAAGGTTCTGCAACCCAACAAGACAGGCACAGACTTCAGAGGATAATTAGAACTGCAGAAAAAACAATTACTGCCAACCTGCCTTCCATTGAGGACCTGTACAAGTCAAAAAGAGGGCCGTGAAAATATTTACTGACCTCTCGCATCCTGGACATAAATTGTTTCAACTCCTCATTGCAGACCAAGACAACTAGACACAAGAACAGTTTTTTCCCTAATGCCATCACTCTGCTAAACAAATAATTCCCTCAACACTGTCAAACCTCTTACTAAGACTGCATTACTGTTACTATTAGTCTTTTCATCGTTCCTATCACCATCTTCTCCCACTTACGACTGCAGGACTGTAACATGTTGATTGTATCCTACGACCCAATAATTAGAAATGGATTTAATACTAGATCTCACCAAAGCTGGCACATCTCTGTTTAGAAAACCTAGAACAGGACTGGACTTATTTTTTCCCCACTTACCTATGAATTATGTCTGGGACTCAGCCATGGGGGGGAAAAACATTTTTTCATTAAGCTTAAAAGCATGTTTATTAAACTAAAAGTCAACAGCAGAAAGAAGTTAAGGAACAGCACATTCCTTAAATACACAGAGAAATGTACTAATGAAGCCGCCGCCTTCTGAAACTTCCATTATCCTGATTATCTATCATTAAATCAGTTGCAGGAATAATAACCTATTGGCTTAAAAGGAATAACATATTTACTCAGTACAAGAGGAGAGTTTATACAAAAGTACAAGAGTTGACAAAAGTATCAAGTTAGAAAGTGGGTGAGAGTGCTGCTACTGGGGTGGCACAGTTGTTAGAATAAAGTATTTCAGGCTAATTCTGCCGACTGCTGGCAGTTCGATTCTGACTGTTAAATAGACTCACTGCAGGTGTTGAGCGAATCATGTTAAGTGAATCATGCTAGGTTACTAGTTCTTAAGAAAATAACAGAGTTGGAAGGGAGCTTGGAGGTCTTCTAGTCCAACCACCTGCTAAGCCAAGAAACCCTATAACAATGTAATTATTATTGTTATTACTTAATTTATTCATTGAACATGAAACTCAGTCAACTGAACATTCAAAAATACATCACAAATACCATTGACTGGTGCTAATGGTTGATAGGGGTTGCTGCCAGCATCCTAGGTATCAACCAAGTACCTTCTTCAGATGTACGATGTTCCAAGTAGCGCAGTCTTTTGCAGTTCCACTGGTGTTATTGCAGGAAGCTGAAATTTGTTGATGTGTTTTGTAAAAGTCATAGACATGGTACCAAGTGCCCCGATGACAATGGGTATCACGGTTACATGTTTCATCCATAATCACATAGTTTCGAAGGCCAGGTCGCAATATTTTGTTATTTTTTTCCAGTTATTTTTTTTCAACTCTGGCATCTCCTGAAACGTAAATTGTACGTTTCAGTTTTCAACAACTGTGATATCTGGCGTGTTGTATTCAAATGACGATCTGTCTGTATTCAAAAATCCTACAAGATCTTCACCTTCTCATTTTTGATAACCTTTTCCACTTTATCTTCCCATGACTTTTTGGATACAGGTAAGTCGTATTTTTTACAAAATGATCAGTGGATTGATTTATATTATTATTATCATTATTTTCATTATTACATAATTAAAAATGATAATATGTAATGTGGAGACATGATGACTCAGTGGTTAAGAAACTGAGCTTGTCAACAGGGAAAGCTGACAGCCTAGGTTTGAGATCCAATGCAAGCTCCTGTTCTCACCCCAGTTCCTGCCAACCTAGCAGTTTGAAAGCATGTAAATGTGAGTAGATAAATAGGTATCACTTTGGTGGGAAGGCAACAGCATTGTGTGTTTCGCTCTGCACTGCAGTGTGATGTCGTGCTAGCTACATGACTGTGAAAATGTCTTCAGACTATGAGTCTTCTCATCATTCCTATCACCATCTTCTCCCACTTACGACTGCAGGACTGTAACTTGTTGCTTGTATCCTTACGATTTATATTATGCTTTGCTATAATGATCCTAATAATGTGGTTATTATGATGACAAAACAAATGTTCTGGGAGGGGTGAAGCAACAACGTCTCCCATAAGGCACTGCCTAATTCCTACTTTGGTGTCCCATTATCGGAGTTCTCCAGACTGAGACCAAGGCACGAAACTTTATTGCTGATAATGTTCAAAAGGACAGATCTGCCTGCCCAGAAATTTTTATCTAGCTCCCATATTTCCTCCCTTGGCTGAGCCATTAAAGGTGGTACAAATATACATTTCTTCCACTTCTGTTTGCTGTAAATATATTCTAATTGTTTGCTTTGATATTTTGAGCACTGCAGTCGAAAGATATTTTTTGTTAGCGGCCTTGAACATTTTGAAAGATTTAGAGGAACTCCGGACTAATGGTGTTTTCTTCTTTAGTTCTGAATTAAATTCCTTTGGGGATCCTTCGAGATGGAACGATGAGGGAAAAAATCAAATTGAGATTTTGATAACACGGGAAGTTTTGCCCAGGTTGTTCCCTGGAAACATTGGACTGTAAGCCTTTTTTAGAGTGGATTGTGCTGAAAAACCTCAAAAGTATAATAGATTTTTCATAGTTCCTACCTTTATCAACCTTCATTTCAAAACCTGTCAAAAATTTCCCATCTCTGTTTAGCCTTTTCTTTATGTGAGTCTCAGAGCTCAAAATCTGCAGCATATAATAAATGCCATATTTTTTTCTAGGATTTTTAGAACAGCAAAATATTTCCTGATTCAAATTCATGAATTCTGTTCCTATGTTTGTCTTTCTCTTTCTTTATTTCTTTATTTCTTTCTTTGCCTTTATTTCTTTATTTCTTTATTTGCCTTTCTTTCCTTCTTTTCTTTCTTTCTTTCTCTCTCTTTCTTTCTCTCTCTCTCTTGTCTTCTCATTGTTCCTATCACCATCTCCTCCCACTTATGACTGTAGGACTATAACTCGTTGCTTGTATCCTACGACTTTTATTGATATTGTTTCCTGATTGCTTATTTGTACCCTACGATTATCATTACGTGTTGCACCTTATCATTCTTGACAAATGTATCTTGTCTTTTTATGTACACTGAGAGCATCTGCACCA
>JANHFT010003524.1:0-12788 GCA_032467955.1 Pseudoxenodon macrops
TATTGTGTTAGATTTCCATTTCTGCGCGAATATCATCCTTGCTGCTGTAATAATATGTAAAACCAAATATTGTATATATCTGTCTAGTTTTTATTAAATATTCCCAAAGATTTATTGAATCATTTTAACTGTAAAACATACTGATTTCTAGATTATGCCGATCAATGTAATCTAACATTTACACATAGTCCTCGAATTATAACTATTCCTTTAGAAACTGAAGTTATAATGGCACTGAAAAAAGTCATGACCGGCTTTCACATTTACAACCATTGCAGCACCCCCATGGTCACATGATCAAAATTGCAGCATCCCCATGTCCCAAAATCAAAATACTTAGCAACTGGTATGAATTCATGACAATTGCACCATCCCAGGGTCAGGTGATCACCATTTGTAACTTTCCCAGCTGGCTTCCAACAAGGAAAGCCAATGAGGAAATCATATTCGCTTAAGCCTGAGTTACTTAGCAACTGCAGTGATTTGCTTAACAATTGTGGCAAAGAAAAAAATAGTAAAATGGAGCAAAACCCAATTAACTACTTTGCTTAGGCTCAGTTGTGGTTGTAAGTTGAGGAATACCCCCAATATATATAACTCCCACGCTAATTTATTTTTTGCTTTTCTTTTGCTCTTTTGATCAGGAAAGTTAAAATATGCTTTTAACTTTATAAAATATGCTTTACCTTAGTTTTCTCAGAAAAACTTTTTAATCTCTTCCTTGATGTTCTTCCTCTTCTATGCTTCAGATAACTTTGAGGCATGCTCACCTTTTAAAAATCTTAGCATCAAATTGGTACAAGTGTTATACATACCTTGGCAAAGTTATTTAAAAAGGCTGTTTCAAAAAGCTTTGCAACTGGACCAGAGGAACGATTCCTTCCTGGCTTACAAATTGAACTAACCACTTAAATATCTATTGTACTGCATGCTGATGTGTCTGGATCACCATGGATCAATTATGTTATGGATGGGTGTGATTAATACATCTATTTACTACATACAGTAATTTTTCCTCCTTATTCTTAGTGATGACTTAAGCTCCTGTTGGGCTCCAGCGATGATATTAAAGCATTCAGAAGATATTGGCAGGATTCACTTGGCTGTATTTGCTCTGATTTATACTTAGGGTAGCAGGAATCCATAGCGATTAATCTTTGTGATACTCCAATCTTTTGTAGGAAAACAACTTCATTAGCAAAATTAAATTGCAACTAAAAGAATATGTTTCCTTTTTGTTTTTAACAGATTTTTTTTTATCACGATAGCTTCTCATTTTTAACAAGTCATTTAATTAAATATGACATGGAATTTAGAACTTTTCTTCTCTTAAATCCGCTATTTATAGAATTCTTGAAATGTTTAAGATAATGTGGAGTAGAAATCAGATCACACTAGCAATTTCTTTGGAGTCCATTGGCATAGTTTATTACACCTAGTAAGGATAAAAAAATAGAGAAAATTGGAAAATAATAATGTCAAAATATTCAGTCACATGTGTTTTAAAAGATTTAAATAATACCCTGCAAGATATAAATACCAATTTCATTAGATGAAAATTAAATCAAGCTTAGTCTCAATAAAGTTTAAATATGGATCAAGCTTGCATTAATGTGATTTTATTCTAATATACAAGTTGATTTGAGTAATATGTAATAGATTTTTTTGTTGACTTACTTAGATCTTAGTTTATAAATCTAAAATCAATGTTTCTGCTAGCCTTTTATAAAGATCTAGAGATAGAAGTGATAAGAAGCTCTTCCTAAGAATAATGTAACAAACCTAGATTATCAATCAAATTATATAGGACCTTGGCACCCCATTCTAACTCAAGGTTTCAGAAAACAGCTAGGTTTTTAAAGACTTCTTGAACATTAGGATGAGGTCATACAAATTTCAGGGGAATGTTGGACAATGTCCTGGTGCTACATCAATTGCATTGTTTAATCAAAGGAACCTGAAGTGTACTGACTCCACCTGATTCTATAGGACTGGAAACAGAATAAACAGAGTTCGTTTTGAGGAAAAGAGAACAGTTGTTGATGGAAGGACAGATTTAAGGCTGTATTAGTTTGAATTGCTAGCTTCATTGTGATATGAAGTAGCCTATTTCCTTTTTGAACAGTTAAAAATTAGCAGATAGTAAATAGTAGTCATTGATCAGAATATAGCTGACTTTTAGTTGCAGGATGCCAGCTTCTGTTTTGCTTTAAATAAAAGTTGTCTTAAAAACAAGCAGATGAGTAACAAAAGAAGTGTTTATAGAAAAATTAATCACAGCAGGTATCACCTGATGCACTCCTGACTTAAATTTCTTCAGAAGTAATAATAATAATAACAATAATAATAATAATAATAATAATAATAATAATAATAATAATAATAATAATAATAAAGTCACAATCAAAACAAATTTGCAAGTAATATTTGCTTGTAGTTTTCGATTTCATTTGATCACAGTCTAATATAATAATAACACTCTTATTTAGGCAATGTTGCCCGTTTTAGTTGTCAGTGAAGTCTGCAAGAACAAACAAAATGGTAAGATCATGACAAAATATTACAGGTTGCAACTGTCATTTGTATTTAATATCACTACCTATTGTGACATGGTAATAGCAGTTTATCACAAAACCTAGTATACTGTACTTAGATAAAAATACCAGATGATTGCTTATTCTTCAGTATTCTTTCAGTGCAAAAAAGAAATTGGTAAATAATGTATGACTATAAAATTTGATACAAGAAACAGGTATATTCTTTAGAAGAACACAGTAACATTCACCATAATGATAGCAATAGTCAGTTGTGTGAATCTGATGCAGGGGAAGGATTAGGCTAATATTTGCTCTAATTACTTTAAAATACACACTATGGAACTATTTTCCTTTAATATTGACTACCCACTTGAAATCTATTTATGATAGTTTTATTATCATCAGCAAAAGATAACAAATTCCACACTCATAGTCATGAGATAGGCTAACGGGTGCTGGATGTAAACAAAACAAAACAAAAACTTAATTAATTTCTTCTACCTACACTTCCTAAGACTCAGCTACATAAATACAATAAGTACTTAAGAACAATCTGGACTTGTAGGAGGAACAATCCTTAAAAGCTTCAAATTATTCTACAATATCCTATTATAAGTGAAGATTTATTGAAAAAATATTGAACAATATCTCATCATTGATCTTAGATATTTAGTGAGTTTTGGTTTGGTTTTGGTTTGGTTTTCCCAGTTGCAATGTATAGCTCTGAAAGTTGGACCATAAGAACGGTTGAGTGCCAAAGAATTGAGGCCTTTGAACTATGGTGCTGGAGAAGACTCCTGCGAGTCCCTTGGACTGCAAGGCAATCCGTCCTAGAAGAGATCAACCCTGACTGCCCTTTAGAAGGACAGATCCTGAAGATGAAACTCAAATACTTTGGTCAACTAATGAGAAGGAAGGACTCACTGGAGAAGAGCCTGATGCTGGGAAATATTGAGGGCAAAAGAAGAAGGGGACGACAGAGAATGAGGTGGCTGGATGGAGTCACTGAAGCAATCGGATTAAATGAACTCCAGAAGATGGTTGAGGACAGGAAGGCCTGGAGGAACATTGTCCATGAGGTCACAAAGGGTCGGACACAACTTTGCGACTAACAACCTGGTAGATACGACAAGCTTACCTTCCATTGACTTCAATGGGTTGAATCAAAATATAGCTACTACCCCCCATTCAGGTATGAAGAGAGATTGCGTAACTTTAATCTCCTGCACCTTCAAATGACTCTCTGGAGTAGCAAGTTAATCATTCTAACCCGTAATTTTTTCCTTGGTTTTCATTCAGTTATTTTGTCCCTCTCCGAACCTGACAATTTCTGAATGCTGATCTTTGACTCAGAGACACCCCCCCACCCCCACCCCCTTTCATCTCACTTTCACCTTACATCTACACCTACCTTACATCTAGACCTACCTTACATCTAGACCTACCTTACATCTTGATGAATGAACTTCCCACCTTCCTTTTGGCCTTAGGTTCAATCTGCTTTTTAAGAAGGAGGGTGAAAGTAATTAATTACTGCTTCTTCGCAACCAGCTTACAGTTTGATGCCTTAAACCATATCTCATCTTGCCTGCTATTAATTCCCCTTCGTCTCTTTCTTGATTCTTCCACAGGAAATCATAGGAAGGCCTGGATTTGAAGCCCGAAGGCTGGAAAGATAAAAGTAACCTCTGGAATAAAGCAGATGCAGAGATTCCCCCTTGCCCAGTCTGATGGTGCCTTGGTGTATTGGACTACAATCACTATCATCCCCAGCCAGCATGTTTATTCTCTGTTCTCTAAATATGACGGGGAGTTTTAATCAAAGATTAAATCAATTTTTTTCTCCATAATCCCAGACTCTTTTCAAAAACTGATGTTCTGTTGCAACCTTCCCTAGTTTGACACACTGTCCAATGTATTAGGACTACAACTCCCATCACATCTGTAGTGGCTGTTTGTCTATTTGTCTATTTATTTTTAAGTGGCTCTGACCCATTTCAAATGGGTGATTAATAATGTAGTCCTATATATGCCTTTCCAGAAGGAAACCCCATTAGTTCAATGAAATTTATTTGCAATCCAGAATAGTTTCAGTTGGTCTGCTCCCACACATAGAGTCATGGCTTTTTGGGGAGGGTTAACCCCAATATGTGACTGAGGCTGGGTCTACAAACATTTGTTTTTGATGCTCCCAGCCTTCACATGCTGCTTCTTGCCCTTTCAGTGCCTTCCACAGGGCCCAACAGGTTTAGCTGTTAGTGAGCTAAGCAGTTAATTTCCAATTTATGCACCATCTAAACATGTTGGGGCTACAGGTCCCAGTTCTGTAGAGTCTAGCAAAGCTCAACTAGCTACCGCTAGTTGAGAAATATGGCAATCTCATCTGGAGGTCACTAGGTTGCAATGGTTTCATTACCCCCAATGAGATAAAACAAACCCATTTCTTTTTCACTTTGGTTTAACCCTACAGTTCCTTTGCATAAAAAAAATAAGACTGCGTAATAGCAATAACTTTGTGGAGTAAATATAATGCTTCGGCACTGTAACTTTCAGAGTAATTTACAAAGTAGGGTGCCAAAATTTATTTAAGCAGACGTCCATTTGGTAAAGCACAGATGTACACAGGTGACTAAGCCATTATTAACTGAACGTTTCAAACCAGAGTCACTGGTTCATATAACGTGCTTATCAGAACTTAAACCACCTGATTGCTTAGTGGCACATGAATGGAAGCAGAACCTAAATGAAATCAGCTCCCCCCCTCCCCTTGAGTTTCAAAGGGGCTGTCTGGTCCCCCATCCCCCTTGGGATCAAGAATGAAAACCAAGGGAATAACTCAAAAGTCAACTATTTTTATACCTGCTTAACCTGGAAATCGACTAGAAAAGGGCAATTTGCAGCCAGGAGGTAAATCCCAGCGATAACCCAACCCTGCCCGCCTGTGGAGGTGGCACTTTTACTCCAAAGGGGTAAGTAAGTAAGTAAGTAAGTAAGTAAGAAAGAAAGAAAGAAAGAAAGAAAGAAAGAAAGAAAGAAAGAAAGAAAGAATAAAACAGGACAACCCCACAGTAAAAAGTCTCTGTAAGTAACTGAAGCAGGGGAGAAAAACCTTGGCTTCCCAGTGTCTATTTATTCTAATCCCCATCATCCCCAACCATACAGCTGGAGTTTGATCAGAATTGGAAACCCTTCCCCCCCCCATCTTTCCTGGTCTTAAGCCTTGGTGGTTGAGGAGGTGGGAGGCCTTCTTAGCAAAAACATTTGCTTAGGCTTTCCGTCCCTGGTTGGTAAAAGCAATCTGATGATGGTGTCGTTGATGGGGTTAGTATGCAGAGTATGACATTGGCCCTGCCAGCTTTAGAAAAAGGAGAAACACGAGGATAAACTGGAGTTTGGTAGCTGGGAGAGGGGGAACAATTCCACCGCCCCCCTTAAGCAGGTGGTATGAATGTGTTAAGGTAGAATATACTTTGTCTCATTATTGCATTTTATATAAACCCAACACTAGGTTTTGTTAAGCAGGGAGTAAGGTTTGGGAGGTGCGTGTAAATACATCCAGGGAGACCTTTAGGAACCAGAGAGCGAGGAGGAGGAGGAAGAGGAGGGGCTTCCTTCCTCCCACTGCTTTTGCCTTTAGAAATTATCCATTGGCCATGGCAGCAGATTGTATCGAATTTCTGAAAACGGAATGAAAGAATCCTCCACAAAAAAAAAAAAAATAGCAAGGGGAATTCAGAAAAGAAACCTCCCATTTTGCACCTCAAAAAAAAGGAGGAGCCAGGATTCAAGCCCACCAGGTTTATAAAAGAGTAACTGTTATGGTTATGGTTAGAAGATGATGAGACCTGGTTTGGATTTTTTGTACTGTGGGAACACAACCCTTCTGTCCTGCAGCAGCCCTGTTCTCTCTCTCTCTCTCTCTCTCTCTCTTTTTCCTTCCTTCCTTCCTTCCTTTCCTTCCTTTCCTTCCTTCCTTCCTTCCTTCCTTTCCTTCTTCCTCCCTTCCTCCCCTCAACTTCTCCAGTTTTTGCAAGTTCAGATTTCTCTGATCTCATGCTCAGGATGTTTGGCTTTCCTTTCATGCATGAAAGTTTGAAATGCCACTTTTAGCTCCCAGCAGAACAGCTCTGTGACTAGATAAGGGCACAAACATTTGCATAGGTATCCTTTGGGGGGGGGAGTGCGAGAGGGAGGGGGAGAGAGAGCATTAAACTTCCACTTCTGGATGTGGCCTTGACTTAATCAGCCTTTTCCTGCATGAAAAGCAATGGCAAAAACTGGTTGTTTGTTCTTGAAGGAATCCATTACAAATTAAGCGGTTGGGTGTCAATCAATGAACTTTGATTTTGAAGAAGCATTTTATTGCTGAAATTGAGGAATTTTTTCACCCTGTAGTGAAAATTTATCTGTCTAGTGACCAACATAGCGAATTTCTAAGTTGCCCTTTCTTGAGAAGGAACATTTTATACCGAGATAAAATATACTGTGAAAACCTACGGGTTGCATACATCCTAAGCTACACACATTTTGAGACACTCACATACATCCCAGCAGAAACTCAGAATAGAGACGCTCAAATTTTTAAATCTCTTTTAGTTCTCAGGAATGATGTTCTGGATATTCTAAATGAGGTGTGTTTATTAGGTCCAAATATCTGTTTGGGAAAGATCTTGTATATGAATGGACCCAATTAGCTTTCTTGACGGTAGTAAGGAAGAGCTTTGCTGTCTTGCTGCAATTTTTTGACTTCTTGGGTTCTGGGATTCCTTGTTTCTTTTATTTGGTCCTCCTTAGCATTTTTAAGTTTTGTATCCAGGCATAAAAATTCTCTTTACTTGAGTCTATTCTCCATTGATTACATAGACACAGCTATGTCGTTTTCTTAGCAACTCTACAAAACCGCTTTGCTGCTATCTCCCATCGAGGAGTTTTATTTCCTTGTGGTTTCCCACCCATACACACACCCACACCTACAAATACACACCACTAGCAAGTTTGTTTTGTTTTAACCATTCGCTTATTTGCACAGTAGAAGAAAGGCTGGGCATGCACCCCCGTCTATTTGGAGGGAGGGCATCGCTAGCCATCTGCTTCAGTTAGGCGATTCACCCCATGTCACTTTCTTCTGACATGACAAAGTGTCTCAAAGTGGAGCGCTACTCTATGTGAAGAGTCAACGCAATGCCAGCTGGCCAGATTGCCATTATCAACCTGCTGTTCATGGGCAGCTTCAGCTCAGACTGAAGTGCTAAGATGATCTCTCCTGTAAGCCAGGTCTATGTATCCCTACGTTCTATCAGTTAGAGTGTTTGTTTCATGAACCAAAGAAAGGTTGAAAAAGTTTTCTTCTCCCCTTTGAATGAACTAGGGTTGGAAAGGAGTGAAGGTAACAGATTAAAAAAAAAAAAAACCAGTGCATTCTACATAGAATACAAGTAGTTTTCCTCCCACCTCCTTCCCTTTGGTGCATGCTAAGTGCCTGTGTGTACCAAACCACTGCAGCATGAAAGCATTGCTTCACCTGATGAGCCTCGGATGTGCTTCAAGAGGTCAGAAACCAAAAAGCAGAAGGAAATAGAAAAGGACACACTCTGCTCTTTGAAGAGTCACCAGCATGGGACTGGATTGCTCCAATGTAGAGAAGGAATGGGAAAAGGGCAAAATAAAACATGTAAGGCACCTCTACAATTTCCTCTTACTTCCTATGATGCACCCACTTAGCAGATGACTTTTCTTTCAAAAATATATTTTTTTCTAATTCCGTTCTTACATGGGCTTAATTCTCAGGCTTCATCACATAATAAAAATGAATGCCTCAATTTTTTTGCATGGCTTTTAATTGATTGTTCGACTTGACTTCAGTACCTATAATTCCAGGGTACAAAACCACGTCAACACAAGGATTACAAGAGTTGGCCCAATGGGTGTGGAATGATGGAACTGAACACCAGTATATCTAGAAGCACTCAGAAGTGCAGAAATAGATTTTTTTAAATTGTTGATACAAAGATTTGTATCAGTTAGATCAAACGAGATTTGAAATCTGCTTGCTGGTACATGAAGGCAATAAGAACGGCATGCATAATCTTCTAGAAGATGTGACGTACCTGTGTAATGGATTACAAATCCTGTGTTGCTGACAGAGGCATCACTGCGGAAGGCCAGGAAGAGGTTGTTGCTGCTGCTCTCGATCCTTTCTGGTACTTGGGTATCATAGAAACTCCCAATCAGGGGACTAAGTGAGCTAGGCCCATCATAAATGTGCAAGAAATCATACCCTGGTTCCAGATTAAACCTGAAAGGGAAGAGAAAAGAGAAACTAAGTCTATCAAGTATCTGGCTACTAGCAATAGCACTTATATACTGCTTCATAGTGCTTTTACAGCTATCTCTAAGTGGTTTACAGAGTCAGCCTATTGCCCCAACATTCTGGGTCCTCATTTTACCCACCTCGGAAGGATGGAAGGATGAGTCAACCTTGAGCCTGGTGAGATTTGAACTCAGGATGAACTGCAGCTAGCAGTCAGCTGAAGTAGCCTGCAGTGCTGCACTCTAACCAGTGTACCACCTCTGCTCATGATATAATGGATATAGTGATATAATGGAACTCTCTGAGCCTCAGAACAACAATGGACATTTGCAAAACATTGCAAGACAAGAACATATTCATAGCTCAACAATAACTTAGCCAGCTCCCTTGTTTCTATTAAGAAACATTTAGAGCAGAGTTTCTCAACCTCAGTGAATTTAAGTGGTGTGGACTTCAGCGTCCAGAATTCTCCAGCCAGCAATACTAGCTTGGGAATTCTAAGAGTTGGAAGCCCACACATCTAAAAACCACCAAGGTTGAAAAACACGGCTTTAGAAAAAAGGATCAAAGGCAGCAAGGAAAACCCATCTGAAGACAGCTGCTGATTAAAGGGCCTAGAATATACATAACTTCTGTAATCTAGTCTCTTTTTTCCTTACAACAAAGCCAGATATTGAGACGTGTGAGAATCAAACTTTCTGCTACTGACGGGAGATTAATAACTGATCCTTTTAGTTCTTTGTTGTCCTCTTAGAAAGATATATACTTGAAGTAGCATTTACAGGAGGTGTAGAACAGCACAGAGATGATCATGGAGAAGGTATGCAGAGACTGCTAGCAAAATATAAGCTTAACCCAGGAAATCAAGAAAGCAGAAGAAAGAAATTCATGGTTGTTCCACCTTGACTTCTTTTGGTTTAAAGAGAGGGAAGGAATAACTATCAATATTTCATTATCATAGCCCATGTCAATAAAATAAAGTTCTAGCATTTCTTGTGGCCCTTGTTTCCAGGGCTCATCTATCTCAAAGGGCTGATTAGAACTAAACACAGCAGAAGGATTAAAAAGGGCAAATTTGGGGGGGAAATTGTCACTTTCAGTCTCTAGCTCCTTGTATAGAGGACAAACCTTTATGCATCTCTATCATTCATAAATACGAGGCCTGTGACCTTCACGTGTTAGATCCTGCAAGTGTCAGATGGAGGGATGCCACCCTATTGTAAGAATTAAAGAGAGGGAAGAATTTGGGGAAATGTGTTCAATATTCTAAATGAATGTGATTGGGTTACTCTGCTAAGTGACATGGATGGATGGATGCATGGATGCATGGATGCATGGATGGATATAAGATGGGGGTGAAGAAAAACAGTGATTGGTCCCATTTGAAGAACCAAGAGGAGAAGTAGCTGGGGACTGGGGACTATTTACTTGGAAAAGGACTGTTGATTTGGCATACTTGGTTTATGAAAAAAACCTACTTCTATGCATGGAATAGTAAAAGGAAAATTTAAAAGCATGCTTGCTTTGATGTTTATGACGAGAAATAGAGGGAATCAGTGAAAGACTCGAGGGTAATGAAAAATTTTATATGTGAGGCAGATATGTAGTAATGTCAAAGGTGGGAAAAAATGGATGTAGAAACAGAACAAAGTAATGCAAAAATAAAATGTCCACAAGGAAAAAAAGGAATGAGCCCTGTATGATAAAGTATTAGAAAATAGATCCTTCTTTCAAAAGGAAAGTCGACAGAAGGAACCAGCCAGTGTGGCATAACAATTAAAAGCATCAGGCAAGAAACCAGGAGACCATTAGTTCTTGCCTTGCCAAAGTGGCCCTGGGTCACTCATTCCCTCTCAGCCTGGGAAGAAGGTTTCCAAAATCTTGCCAGGAAAACCTCAGGGCAGGGGTGAAATCCAGCAGGTTCTGACAGGTTCTGGAGAACCGGTAGCAGCAATTTTGAGTAGTCCGGAGAACAGGCAAATACCACCTCTGGTTGGTCTCAGAGTAGGGTAGGAATGGAGATTTTGCAGTATCCTTCCCCCAGGAGTGGAATACATAGAAGTTGTGAAGACCCTGTAATCTTCTAGATATTTTATTTTAAGTCTGACCCATCTCTGACTGGGGGCCCTGATTGCTGTTGTAGAAAAGAAACTAAATATGATAACCTTTAAAGGGCCCAGCCCAGGGGCGAAATCCAGCAGGTTCTGACAGGTTCTGAAGAAACTGTAGTGGAAATTTTGAGTAGTTTGGAGAACCAGCAAATACCACGTCTTTTGAAGTATCCTTCCATTGCCACACCCACCAAGCCACGCCCACAGAACCGGTAGTAAAAAAATGTGGATTTCACCACTGCCTCAGGGTCTTGTCCAAGCAGCTGAAGACACGGATACAAAGCTATAAGGAAGGATTATTCTGAAAGGTGGTTAGAACAAAGTGAAAAGAATGGTGTCCCTGAGAACTACAGACGTTGATGGATCATTACAAATGGCACTTGGTAGACTGATGAAAGTGAAAGAGGTTATGGATGAAAGGACCAACCATGGAAAAGAATTACTGCTGCCAAAAAAAATTATGATGAGAATATATTGTGTAGTGGGTTCATAGAAAAAAATAGATTATCTTGCATATGTATGAAAATAATGTAGTCAAACAGACTGAGGAAGGATTAACATAATGGTTTGGTTGGGTTGGGTTGGGTTTGTGCAAGACAATGCAGAAGGATTGTGATGAAAATTGTGTGTGTGTGTGTGTGTATAACACAATAATAAACAAAAATAAGCTGAACTAATGACGTCATTTGTGTTGAAATTGAGATGAGGAAATGCTGGAAGGAGAACTGTATATCTGTGATAATGTTAACACTTTGCTGAAATGTGGACTAAAAATCATTGCTATGAATGCTAATATCCTAGGCTATGACAAGGAGGTCATAAATGCTGCCAGAAAATTGGGGGGGGGGGAAACTCCAGTAAAGGTGAAAGTGTAGACACTGTATCTCATGAAATGTTAAAATATGGATGTGGTTTGCTTATGGAGCAGTTGCATGCTTTGTTTAATGTGTGCGTGAAGACTTTATCTGGAATGTGGTTCCCCAGAGATCTGGATAACTCCCATCCTGTTGATGTTTCACAGTGCCCCAAAGACCTGGTTGGACCCCAGGCTTTGCCTTAGGGTGGCAGATTCTCTTTTTGCAGATACTTATTATCGGTGAGATGTTTGCAGGTACTCAATTCCTTATCTTACTTCTTTATTTTTTTCCTCTGAATTACAATTTTATTATCTGTTTGCTTTTTTTATAGATACTGTTTCCATATTGTTTGGTGCATTGTGAGCTGTCCAGAGTCATTTGGAGTTGGATGTCATAAAATCAATTGACAAATTAAAAATGAAACTGTGCCTGGGGCTTAAAGGAATGTCCTTGTTATTCCTTTATACAAAAGGAACAAGCCCAGAAACAAGAGTAAATGGAAAATGTATACAATTTTATTAAGTATGTCTGGGAAGAGACTTGGTGGAATTCCGATTAATTGTGTACAATTGTGGCAATAAACACAATTCCGGAAGTGGGTTTTTTGTCGCGGTGTACTGACAAGATTTTTGCTCTTCAGAAGGCATTGAAAAATACATGAATGTAAGAAAAGTACTGCATGTTTGTTGACTCAGAGAAAATGTATGACAAAAGTGAATTGACTTGCATTATGAAAAAAATGTATGTTTATGGAAAGTGGTATAGAGCTATAGATTGCAAATTGCTACAAATTGTACGAAAGGATGGTTATATAAATTGTCTGGAAGGATGGTTGCTGAAAGTGGTAGAGCTTAAAGATGATGAAAATAAGGCATGAATATAACCGCAGCAAGATTATTATATGCACAAAGATGGAAAGATTCAACATTATCTAAAAATGAAGGGATGGTTGATGGAACTTGCCGAGATGGTT
>JANHFT010003524.1:119379-145673 GCA_032467955.1 Pseudoxenodon macrops
GAATGGAATAGAATAGAATAGAATAGAATAGAATAGAATAGAATAGAATAGAATAGAATAGAATAGAATAGAATAGGTACAGGGGAAGGGACTTTGATTTTTCTTTGGGTGGGGAAAACCTGGAAGCTTTCAAATGTGGGTTTTTTTCAGATGTGCCAATATGACATCTCCAATAAAATGGATCTTTGAGGAATTGATTGCCTCGGAGTCTTACTTGGTTGGGGGTGTTACTTGGAACCCTCATAGAATAGAGTAGAGTAGAGTAGAGTAAGAGTAGAATAGAATAGAATAGAATAGAATAGAATAGAGCTGGAAGGGACCTTGGAGGTCTTCTAGTCCAGCCCTCTGCTCAAGAATCTCAATGAACAACTGAGACTTATTAAAAATTGTGCTTGACTGTTCATTTAATGATGCTTCAGAGTTGCAACGGTGCCAAAAAAGGCAAGCTTACAACTCGTCCTCCAAGTTACAACCTTCATACCACCTCTCGCCTGATGGTAATTTGAGACTTTGGCAGGTAGTTTGCAGCATCCTGGGGTCACCTGATCAAGCTTCCAAGCCAGCTTCTGACAAGCCGAGTCAAAGGGAAAAACCAGATTCACTTAACTCACAACCATGGCGATTTTGCTTAACAGCTATGGTATTAAAAAAATGCTCATAAAATCCAGTCACCTGGTAATTTGCTTCGTGATTGCATTGCTTAGTAACCAGAAATTCGGTTGCAACTGTGGAGGAGGTTCCTTGCTGGCTTCTTCTTCATCTGTTAAACTGGAAAAAGATTGGCAATGGTGCAACAAAGACCATTGTCAACTCGCAAAGCATTCCTGACCAGCTCTCGAGTTGCCATAGGCAAGGGGATGGGGAACCGAACCTCGCAGCTGCAGAGAGGGAATTGCACTTCAGTCAAAACAAAAGCACATTCCAGCCATCTCTTTATCAAGGCCATCTCCACAGATACCCACAGTGGCCAGAGGGAGGGACTCTACAACCCGTGAAATTGCTTCGTTGGGGAATGTGACTGATGACACACCTTGGGAGGAGGGGGAAACAGGGTCAGAGCCAGGGTGTAAATTAAGTGAGGTCAGAGTTGGCTTCACTTGGAATGTGCCGACATGAAGCTCCTAATAAATAACTGGATTTCTTTTGAAGCTTGGCTGGAGGCTCATGACTTAATTAGGGCATTGGTTGGAATCCTGACAACCATTGTTTCTGGGGTACAAAATGCTTTATTGTCACAACACCCAGACAATTTAGATGCTCTTGAGTTTCAAGACTGAAGCTACTTTGTCCGCCCTGGTGTGTGACCTCTATTGAAGGAGTGTGACTTTCACGATGACCTTAAGTGGACGATCATTTAAACATCAGCCAGCAGTGTGCGATAGCAGCCAAAAAAGCGAACGCAGTCCTTGGTTGTACAGGGGTATAGAATCAAAAGTACCAATTTGTAAATCCATACAGAGACCACACCAGGAATCTTGCATCCAGTTTTGGTCCCCACATTACAAAAAAGAGGTTGAGACTTTGGAAAAAGTGCAAAGAAGAGCAACTAAGATGACTAAAGGCCTGGAGACTGAAACATATGAAGAACAGTTGCAGGAATTGGGTTTGACCAGTAGAGAAAATAAGGTCTAGGGGGGACATGTATTTATCCAGTGTTTGAGAGGCTGCCACAAAGAGGAGGGAGTCAAATTATTCTCCAAAACACCAGAAGGCAAGACAATAAATAATGAATGGAAACTAATCAAGGAGAGAAGCAACCTGGAATTAAGGAGAAACTTCCTAATAGTGAGGACAATTAACCAGTGGAACAACTTGCCTGCAGAAATCGTGGGTGCTCCTTCACTGGAGGTTTTTAAGAAGATTCTAGACAGTCACTTATCTGAAATGGTATAGAACAGGAGCAGGGTTGGGTTGCGAATATTTTTGCTGCCGGTTCGCTCAGGGTGGTGCTGCATGTGCGCGTGTGAAGCGCGTGCATGCACACAGCAATAAAAAAGTAGCTTCTGCCCATGCACAGAAGCAAAGATTAACTTCTGTGCATGCACTGAAGCAAACTCCAAGATGGCAGCGCCCACGGAGACACTGATGGAACTGGCTCCATGACGTCATCAAGGAGTTACCCACCTTTGGACAGGAGTAAAATCCAGGTTCTGGAGAACCAGTAGCGGAAATTTTGAGTAGTTTGGAGAACCGGCAAATACCACATCTGGCTGGCCCCAGAGTGGGGTGGGAATAGAGATTTTGCAATATCACCACTGGTATAGGATCTCCTGCTTGAGCAGGGGGCTGGATTAGAAGACCTCCAAGGTCCCTTCCAGCTCTATTCTGATTCTATCTTGAATTCCTAAAGTTAATAGCTAACAGCTGACAGTACCCCCAATCTTCAAACCTTCCTTTTGGCTTTCCATCTTTTTTATACTGTACATGTAAAAACCTTGCCCAGATGTCTAGCAGCCAATATTCAGCTATAGTTTCTTCTCCCCATCCCTCTAAATTGACGTAGGAGGTGAAGGATGTATGAATTAATACCTGTACTTAGTTGAGGATGGTTGAGGGTGAACAAATTGAAACTTCATTCAGATCCATTGTAACATGGTTTCTTCGGGGAGCTTAACTTGCTCCTGAAGTGGTCGGACAACACCTGAAGAATCAGGTCTTCACTCTGGGGATTTGTTCAAACCGGCAGTATTTGTGGTGACCAGGTATTGTCAGAAACCAGGACTGAATTTTATCAGCTTTGATGGAATCCCAAACTCATACTCTCTCTTGAGAAAGCAGGAATAATCATGGCTGGGCATGTCCTGAATGTAGTTTAGATAACTACAACAAAAACGTTCTCTTTTTGTAGAGCTGTCTGTCAAGATATCTGCACGTTTCAGCTGGATCAACACGCACTTGTGAAAACCTGATCTTGAGAACTAGTCAGTTTCTGAGTATTGTTCCCAGCACCGGCGTTGACCCGTGTCCCAAATGGTTTCCCTGCACCTGTAAGAACCTGAACCTTGATGTTAGTTTTGAAGGCCTGGTTTCTGAGTCACTAACAGGGAGGATCGGATTTTCAGATACCATAGACACTCCTAAGCTTTGAACATACTCCCTTATTTTTGGTCATACGTTCTTTTTCAGTTCTCAGATCAAAGAAGAACCCTTCTTCTATTTTGCAAGTTTTCAGAATAATCCTGGGATTTTCTGGAAGTCTTAACTTCCAAGTACTAACCAAGTCCAATCTTGCTTACATGTGGCTATACGCAGAGGTGGGATTCAGCAGGTTCTGACCAGTTCTGAAGAACCAGTAGCAGAAATTTTGAGTAGTTCGGAGAACCGGTAAATACCACCTCTGACTGGCCCCGCCCCCTATCTATTCTCTGCCTCCCGAGTCCCAGCTGATCGGGAGGGAATGGGGATTTTGCAGTAACCTTCCCCTGCCACGCCCACCAAGCCACGCCCACAGAACTGTTAGTAAAAGATTTTGAATCCCACCACTGTTTTGCAAGTCTAAAAAAAACGTTCCCTCTCCCTTGTCCTTACTTCCTGGAGGATTAGGGAAGGTCCCTTCTGTGATGGAATGCAGCAAGGAGCGGATAGCTAGGAGACACTGAGTGCATTCCAGAGGGGTAAGAGATAATGTAGCCTAGATATCATTTGTGAGAGAAAGAGAGCGAAGACAGCCCCTCCTTAATAGTTCACAGAGTATATGGTGGATGAGCATAGTGGAATCCTCAGTCTGGCATGATTTTGCCTTTATGTGGTAAACAACAACAAACATAGCTTGGAAGATTCACCACATGTCTTTCTTGGTTTGGCGCTGGACAGAGGATATGCACTACAAATCCCATCCATCTTCCAAATGACTATGGTTGTACTTCTTGAGGAATGATGAGAATATGGGCTACCAATTCTCATAGTTCCTTAATTTGGCTTTCTGCCCTGAGCAGAGAGCTGTGTTTAACAGCCAAATGCCCCTTTCCAACAATATGATTCACTCTGTGGAGAACTTTCAACTGGAGAGAAGACTGACAAAAAGCAAGGACTGAGTATGTGGAAATAAAATTTAGTAAATATACATAATAAAACATCAAAGATCAAAACCATGTTGGACAACTGATGTGAGACTACCTGTCCCCATATTCACTGTCATCCTAAAAAAACAATAGCTGTGGAGATTAAGAGTTGTCAGATTCATCTTCTGCCAGTAAAAGGATTGCACAATATTTCCTGAAAAAACTTAAACATGGGTTTATGGACTGCATAAGGGAGAATCAAGAGCAGACTTATGGGGCGCTCCCTAAATCCATTTCTCCACAGCAGGCCCAGAAGGTAAATCCTATTATTTTCATGAAAGTGCATATGAATGCATTAGAGTGTATGGATTGAAGTCCATTTGTACATTCCCAGTGGATAGCTCTCTGACATGTTTAGTTACTAGTATTGAAGAAGATTTCATCTATTATTTGGACACACTATGGAAGTAGAAGACATGCAAACAAAGAACAAGTATTCTAACAAACAATTTCATCCTAAACTCTTAAAACTCATATTCCCACGTGCAACTGAAGGGACTATTCTAATTCAACAACCGACTTCTCAATGCTTTCCAACTGTGTGGCTCATTGAGGCCAGAAACCTTTCACTGGCTACTTGGAATACAAATTATGGTCTTATCTTTAAAATAAATCTTCCCAGAGCAAGCTGCTCTTAAAGCAAAAAAAAAATCTCTCTCAATGGTCTTCCTCAAGATAAAACAAAAAATAACATCCAGCATGATCAAGAACCTTCAGATTGCAGGGGAATGGCATTGTAAGAACAGTCATTCCTTCATATACCATTAAAAATAAGACCTCCTCGGATAATAAGCCCTCCACAAAAATATTTAAGCGCATGCGCAGCCAGTCACTGCCATTTGCTCTTGTTAGGGAGACAGAGCTGGAAATCAGGTAAGACGGCAAGAGGAGCTCCGTCTTGCTCCATGTGCCCCAAAATAATAAGATCTCCCCAAAAATAAGGCCAAGTGCACAAACCTGTTGTAAGTATCACAGTTTATGACTCACCAAGCCGCTAAATCGTGGATGATCTCCAGATAAAAAAATCACTGTTATTTTATTTCCTATAACGATCCTCTACTACTAAAGGTGATAATTGAACTCAATTTCCTGTCTCATTTGTAATCTTTGGTTTTATCTTACCTCGACACACTGGTCTCTGGTCACTCCAGGCAGCTATCATGCCACTCAGCTTCTTACAGGTGATGCTTTTGGAGCCTTGCAAGTCATAACCTTCACTGCAGGTGAACTGGACACTGGATCCTAACCTGGAACACAGGAAGCCAATTACTGACCTGCACTCTAGTAGCTTCAGGCAAAAGATTTTGGATGCTCTGTTTTGTTTCTTATTTCTTTTCTTTCATAGGGAACTCCTAGGTTATAAAATTCTTCGTACAGATATGATATAAACAATGAAAATAAATGTTGGTTTTCCAAATGCAAATTGATAAAGTCTTGGCCCATAACACACCAGATTTAACTATGGTTGGAAAGAAGGAAGTGTTGGTAACTGATGTTGCAATATCAGGGGATACTAGAATAGAAGAACTAGAGAAAATCATAAACTATCGAAGATTTGAAAAGCAAAGTTGAAAGATTATGGCATAAACCAGGCACGGTGGTCTCAGTGGTTATCAACACATCAGATACCATATTGGGGGGTAAAAATCTTGGATGTCCCTTAGTAAATTCTGTGCATTGACAAAATTTCCATCTGTCAATTACAAAAGGCCACATTGCTTGGATCTGCACATATACTATGCTGATATATTGCGGCAAACTAAATACTTGGGAAGAACTCAATGCAACTAAAGGTCAACACTAGATGATGAACTGGCAGATAATAATAATTTATTAAGCTTGTATACCACCGGTATCTGAATGCCAAAGACTTTGGGTGGAGTTTATATCGATTCCCTTCTGCTGGTGGGTAAAATAATTTTATTAGCAATGAGAAAATTGGTTCCTAGATCAGGGTTTAGGTAGTTCAATGTGAATTATTTTAGTGATGGTGGTTTTAATTGTACTTTTAAAATTACATTACTTTTTTTTTTAGCTATCTTAAGTACCATTGACAACTGGAACAAAAATGCAATACATATATGTATGAATGCATATATACTGTACATACATTCAATCACTCCGGTAGGTATCTAGACATTTTTAGCATGTTACATCTCCATAGCATTACAATGTTCAAGGTGTGTAACAACAGATATTTGATCAACAATGTAGAATATTCCACAAATCCACTGCATTTTCCCCAACCAGTCCTAACTGAATCTTGAATTTCAAAATGTACCAAATCAGTAGATCTCATAAGACTTCTACAATACGTAGAGGTTGGAAGAGGTTTGAAAACATTGCTATTTAAAGCTAATAAAACAGTTCTGAGTTAAGAAATCTACATGGAGTTTACAGACCATTACTGGATAAAGTCTCTTAGTCTTTTAACAGATCTGAAAATGAATAGGGTATCGCTGCAGATGTCAAAGTGATGCTCTAGAGCTGTGCATTTCAAACTTGGCAACTTTAAGATATGTAGGCTTTAGCTCCTAGAATTCCCCAGTCAGCATGTTTACGCACCTTAAAGTTGCCAAGTTTGAAAAATACTGCTCCAGAGTGTACACTGCACACACTGAGATCAATTTCATTACAAAACATGCAATTTAGACTCCAATTGTAAAATTTAGAGTGCAGGGACGATGAAGAAACAAGTTACTTATCCTATATTGACAAATTGCATTTTTCTGGATGTTCAGACTTCATCCAATTATGTGAATAATGATCCATTTAAGCATCTTCTATGATTAATCATATTCACAGATACATTCACGGCTGTCCCATAATGTTTTAGAATATACTGGAAATGTCACTGCAATATTTATCAGGTTCATATAGATAAACTGTTGAGGTTTCCAAGACTCATGTTTATACTGAACTCACATATTGGCATTAATAAATCTGCAGGAAACATTAGTTTAATATCTGTAGGCATGATGGTTCAGCTCACTAAAGCTTTTTTTTTTTCCCCTCTAGTTTATTGGAGATTTTACAGGAGGATGGAAATGGGAGAGATTCCTGACATGTTTTGGAAGCTGCCATTAGGTGGAATCAAATTATTCTAGGGAGTATTTTCGCTTTCTTATATCATTCCATCTCACACTGGGCAAGATTATTCCTTTAGGTTCCAGCCCTTATTTCACGGAGAGTGGGAAAGTCGTGACGATATGCTTCTAGCGAAAAAAAGAAGTTATCTACAGAGACATAAAATTAAATATTGATCTGCACTCTGACTTACACTCTCCCCCCACCTCCCTGCTTGCTGACATGCATAACACGAAGAGACTGATCAGCTTCTTACGCACAAAAGCAAGAGGTGACAAAGTGATGGTGAAGGCAGCTGGCATGGCTGGAGGGAAACACATCCAGGACGGATTCACACATACACGATGGTTATGGTTTCTCAGCGGTAATGCGTGACCCTATTCCACCAAAGGCCCTACATTAGAAGTGAGACATATGCTCTGACTGGATCTGCAGTTGTTCAGCTCCCCAGGAGCAAAGGAGACATGTTACAAGGCCGTCATCGGCTGATCAACAGGAATATGTCAACCATCCATCCGGTTGCATATGGATATGAAAGCATCGTAAAATGCTTTCCCTATAAGAGTGGTGATTAAAGCTTAACAGATTTATCAACACAGAAGCATTTGGGGACCTTGGTTCACTTCATCAAATCCAAAACATGGGTTTTGTGTAATTTGTCTGGTAATAAATTGGCTAGTGTTCACTGGCTGTATGTATATATGCGTGTATGTGTACACACACATACATATACATCAGAGGTGGGTTCCTGCTGGTTTGGAATGGTTCGCTAGAACCGGTAGCAGGAATTTAGCCCTGCTCACCGAACCGGCAGTGACAGCCAGCTGGACACGCCCCCGAACCAATCCTCCGGCTCAAAATAGGTGCTCTGGCCTCAAAATGGGAGAAAAACAACCCTTTGCGCATGTGCAAAGCCTTCTGTGTGTGTGCAGAGGGGTATCACCTGGAAGTAATGAGGGCATGCACATGCGCATTTCTGACATGATTCCGAACCGGTAGGGAAGGTAAGTAGAACCCACCCCTGATATACATATACATACAAGACTATCACAGCTACAAACCTTAAAAATAATCTACATGATTATCGATTATGTGAGATATGTGGATTGAAATCCACTTTCTGTCCTTCGCTGAATGATCAACAAGACAAAGACATTCCTCAAAAGGTCTGGGTGATATGTAAAATCTTTGGGCGAATATCACATTAGCTAGCAACCTCCATCCAATAGAATGCCTTAGCCCCCAGTTGCCCCCTTTTCTTTTTCTTAAAAACATCCTAATTATTTCTGAAAGAATGGATAATTTTTTTGCTGGCCAGAGACCATACACCTTTGCCCAGTACTGAAAGGATTACTGGATATGTAGGGCTATCCCACATGCATAGGGAAGACTAATGGAGGGCATCAGCCAAATAAGCAAATGTGTGTTAAATCTATGTAGGGTATGCATTACAATTTTCATATATCTCCCATCCTAAATTGTTGAGAGGCTGTGCCACCGATTTTTGGCAATCCTATTGATTAAATTTGTTAACTTGCAGGAAGCTCCTGGAGCTGCAAAGAGGAGAAATGTGTGCTCTTCCACATTTCCCCTTTTTCTAGTGCCATGGTTTCAAAATGAGGTTGTGGAAAAGCATGACAAAACAAGCACCTTTCTTATTGCATGCAGAAGCTTCCGAAAGCCATAGATGAAGCTAAAATTCTATCCATCTGGCAAATTGGGACCTTCCTTGGGAAGCACAGGTGATGCTAAGACATAATACAATGACTTTCCTGGCTGGACTGTTTTATGAGAGCCTGTGGGAATGTCTGTCTGTCTGTCTGTCTACCTATCAAATACCTACTTATCTATTACCTGAGTGTGTGTGTGTGTATTGGGGATGGGGGCTTCATCAGTGCGAAATTCAACAAAAAATAGACAATATTCCACATAGCCAACAGTTGGCTAACATGCCCAATGGACTTCCTTTCATGCGGAAATGAAAATCACATTTTAGTGTGCATAGTTAATCAGAATTAGACCATTGTACACGAAATGCAACAACGGAACATAGAAATCCTGGCTACGACATGTTTAAAAATCTTCAACAAATTGCAGACACATTTGGAAAACAAATCAGCGTGAAAGATTCCTCAAGAGTAGCCACATTATTACCACAATTAAAAGAAATGAAATAGAAATAACAACTAGTCTCCTATGACACCATTTTATAATTAAGCCAAGAGTAGGCACCTTGCCTGTGACTGAAAACTTGGTGTTTAACCTTTCTGGCTTTCAAGAGAAGTCATGACATTAATCTTCTGATGGAGCCAATTCTTTTAGGCCATTTGAGCGCATAGGGAATTAAGGTAATGAAATGGGTGCAAGACATAAGATGTCCATTTTGCCCCCTAAACCCCCAATGGTGAAAAATAGCCCTATTTGTGGTGTTGGAATTTTCTTTAAAAAAGGGATGAAATTGGTATTTTATGACTCTACAAGTTTTAAGGCAATTATTTTGCCCCTTAATCTTCTCAATATAATAAATATTTTGACTCCCAACAATCCAGAGCACTCAAAAAAAAAAGTCACAAATAATACATCCCAGAATCACATGGTAAATTAGCAGTAGATGGGACATGCCACAGAGCTGATGGAAGACCAACACTCCTTTAACAAATATATATTCTCATCTTCTGAGGTTCTTGCAAGATGAATGCACTCTAGCAGCTCACTGGTCATATCATAACCATAACAGATACAGACCTAATGATGTTATACCAGAAAATGTTCCTACTGACGCAGCAAGTGATGAATGTTAGAGTCATACTTTAGTATGGACTCTTGCCAATGTGAACGCCAGGTCTGAGCTGTTATCTTAAACACGTCACCTTGGAAGTTAAATGCAGCCGAGATCAACCAATTTTGCTTTCCAATAAACAGAACTGAAATGGCATGGGTAAAACGGATTAAGAGCCATCTATTTTAATTGTCGTGGAATATGCGTGCCAAATAAAGAAGAATCTTGGTTGAAAATACTGAGAAGTAACTTGAAAAAGCATTTTCAAACTGTTGTCCCTTTCTTCTTCTCTTTTCTCTTCTTTCCTTTTCTTTCTTTCCTTTCCCTCCCTTTCCTTTCTCTCACTTTCCCTTCCCTTCCTTTCCCCTCCCCTTCCTTTCCCTATACTTATCTCCCTGTACCAATTCACTTTTGTGCATGTGACTGCTCTTAAAAAAAAACATCACACACAGAGGCACAAGAGGATATATTATGACATCAGAATTGTGCATCACAGGCAAGCTGTTTATTTCTTAAGGACATAAAAGCTTTGCTGATTAAATCAAAGCTTCAAGATGCCAGCATCCTGTTTTTGACAATGGACAGCCAGCTGCTTCTGTGAAAAGCTTGGAACAGGGCAGGGTGTCTGTAGCCTTCATTAATCATTCCCCCGTCATCCCCAATTGTTATCTGATGGAATCGTCAATTGCCTCTAATAATGCAGGTTCAATTAAACGATGGTGCTCTGACAAACACCATGGACGGTAGATGGATTTATCCAACAATCCTCTCCCTTCCAAAACTTACTGCCAACTTTCACACCTGTGTTGGCTGAAATGTATGAGGGCTGTAGCTCAACATGTGAGCATGAAGCATGAAAAGAAAGAAAAGAAGATGCTTACCTGAAATCATTGCCTATTCTTTTGCCCCGATCTGGAATCCCAGGGTCCGGACACATGTTATGTCCCTGGGATGCACCAACCTGTGTTACTACAAAGCAAAAAAACAGCATATACAGAGGTAGAATAGAAGACAAAAAAAATGTATATCATTTCAGTGTTGGTGATGCAAATAAAATGGAAAATTACAAGTTGGAATGCACTGAGTAAATGTTATCTGTTCCCATTTTCCCTCCCCTCAAAACATGTGCTGAAGAGTGTTCCTTAACCTGGTGCATTGCAAATGCATCAGTGTGCACCTTGGGATTATGGGAGTTATAGTCCAACATATCTCAAAGGTGCAAGTTGTGGAAGGCTAAATTATGGGTTATGTGAACTATCAAAGCCACACAGCTCAGAAATAGAACTATGACCTCTGATGAAAACTCAAATCCTCTTCACTGCCCTCCCCCACCAATTTTCAGCTGTAAGCCACCAAAGCACAACGCCTCAAAATATTCTTCCACCTCCCAGGATGTTGCCCAAGCCAGCTTATAAAAATAATACCCAAATGCAGAATTGTATGAAAATTCCACTATTCACCATCTGGCTGATGTTAATGAAAGGCAGTTAAGTTAAATAAAAAGCAGTGGAAGATGACAATCAAGGTATGTAGGGGAGGATGACAGGAGAAGAGGACAGAAGCCAGTTGGGTTCACAGTTGGTGATTTAGTTTCATTGTGCAGGACCTGAAAAGGAGTAGTAACCTTTTCCGTTAGAAGAGGGGAAAAGAAGCATCAGACGGCGCCAAGAGTATCGCATGCCACCCATCAAACATAAGGAATTCTAGAACTATTCTAAAATGGCACGTACCCAGTTAGGGTGAGATCAAATCGGAATAAAAATGGATTGATTTTCAATTGCATAGTCAGTTTTTACAATATCCTAGCCAAAAGGAAAATGTTAAAAGTGGGCTTGTTTCATTTCATTCTGTTTTTTCACAATTCTCTGGGTGAGCAGACTGACAATGGCAAATGTGGAAGTACACAGCACAGATTTTAGGGGCAAGGATAACTTAGAAAGGCCAATGAACGTTATTCCCTTCCCCACCCCAATGATTAATCTGCATTACTACTGCATCTTTAAGACTGGAGGTGTCAACAGCAATTACCAAGTAGAGAAAAAGGAGACTTCCCCAAAGGACAGCTCTACTGCCCAGATGACTTGGGAGGAACTGACTCCTCTTTAAGGAAGCAGGTAATATACTTGCTTCCAGGCAGGATCTCTTTAGAAGAGGATTCCACCACAGTCGGTCACACATCATAATACCTGAAAGGGTGGAATCAGGACCTCCGTAAGAGAAACTGAGGCTGCAAAGCTTGTGAACCACTGCCTGGGTTCTAACTCTAGTGGCCTCTGGGATGGCTCAGTCTTATTGTCAGTCTTACACAATTCTACAGACTTTACTACTTGCTTTTTCTCCCTGCCCAAAAAGGATCAGGAACACAACCGTTTGTTGCATTGCACCTTGAGGGATATGTGTAATAATACTGGGTGTACACCAGGAGTGGGTTCCACTTACCTTCCCTACCAGTTTGGGAGTATGCGCCCTGTTGCTCCTGAGTTAAACTTGTCTGCGCATGCGCAGGAGTCTTTGTGCATGCTCAGAGGTTTAATTTTGAGTAAATGTCACTCCAGTGGATGGATTTCAAGCCGGAGGACTGGTTCAAGGGCATGTCCAGGCAGCCATCACTGCCATTTTTGGCGAGTGAGGGGAAATTCCCGCTAACGTTTCTAATGAAACGGTCCGAAATGGCAGGAACCTACCACTGGTGTACAAGTGTGGAGTAAATCAAGCAACATTACAATATTTATCCCTGTTTTTGTGTAAAGTCTCCACCACCACCACCATCCTGCTGGACAAACTAGATGCATTGCTAACTATATGACTATAGACTAAACTATTCATATTCAAATAATAAAGAGTCACCGTATTACAACATTTCTGCTTCATCACAATATATTTGCTCCATCTCCATCCACAGCCAGTTTGGGGAACTAACCCTGTGGGTCACCCATCCACCTATCTTTTGATTTTTTTCTTCTTCTTGAAATGGAGATGGAAATCTATTCTTTCAACATAAGTTGAAAGAATCACCATCACAGGATGGTGCTCAAAATAACTATACACAGAATATTTCCACACTGAATTTGTCAACTACCATAACAAACTCAACACACCTTGATGAACTACAATTATTATAAGTACAGCATCTTCTCTCTTTAAAAAAAAATCACACAGATAACCCTCTAAATATTTTCTGGAAGAACTGCTATGCAGATATTCCACCACTTATACAGAAATGGGATCTCCCCCAAATGGAGACTCCCCTATATTATGGTCTGATTAACAAGGATACTCCTGCTATTTGTTTCCATTAACCGCACATTATGAGGAATGTAAGTTACGAAGCAAAAAGTACAGAACAAAGCATTATTGACAAACTAACACCTGGGGACACAGAATTTGGATACAGGAGCAAGATATAATACCGTAGTAGATACTATTTTTCAAGCACATATTTACATTTATTTAATTAAGAGTTCAAAATACTAGGTTACCCAATTTAATACTGTTGATATTTGCATATTACAATCATGCAAAAACTAGAATCTGGGAATGAAAGCATATCTAAGAATAACACATCAGTATAAACAGTTGAGAAGGTTTTGAGAACTCCACTTCACCTTGATTATATAGTCTTTTTCTCTGATCGTTTTGAGACAGGGACATTTAACCAACCTGGCCCCTTGGAGGGCCAATTCCAAATAGGCTTGCTGTCCACTTCCAGGATCCATGGATGAATTAAATAAACGGGGCCCATTGTTATTGTAATTTTGCTATGAAGCATCTGCAAGAAAACAGCCAAGCTCAGAGAGCATCAAGGACTATTGCTATTCTCTACCTATCAGTACCTATGGGCTGCAGTGGTGTTGGAGGTAAGGTAGACGCAGGATAAAGGTTCATGCATCTTCGGGACTCCTTCACATTCAGGTAGGTTCTATTTTTCACTCAGTAAGGATAGAGGTAACAATCTTGGTCTCCCAAGGCTCAAAACAAAACAGCCATTCTTTGCATTCTTTGCTAGCAACTGCAAAGGCAGTGTTGCTGTCACTAAAATCACCTCAAAGGAGGAAAACAGATGGGAACTTAATAATTAGCAGCGAGAAGCTCATTGCAAAGGAAGAACAAATGAATGTACAATATCTTAACTTTTGAAATAATTCTTAAAAACTGTAGACTTTAATCGTTGCTAAGTTGTCAGTGCCCACGGGAATGAAGTTTCACCTTTTCCTCCCTTGCTGCAGAATTAAGAAGACCCCCCTCTCCTATTTTCTGAAGCTAATGTATGCATATGGAATGAAACTAATTCATGTCCCTTGAACTTTCATATTTTAGACATCTCCCAATGGCAAATGCTAATTTCAGAGAACAACTAGAGAAGCAAAGGGAGGCAATCTTTATTGAAACTTGTTGCTGTCATCACAATGATCAGTCCTTCTCTAGGCAATTTTTTTTTTTGTATTTTCTTTTAAAGCATTTTAAATGCAGTTGCAACAATAACAATCCACCTTCTTTGGAGAAATCTCATATTAGGAAGAAGTTCTAGAGTTTATCATTATGCAACAAAAGGATAGTAATATTTCTCTCTGATAGCAGAGAGAAAATACAGAACAAGGGTCACAAAACAGCTTGAGTTCAGATCCAGGTAGGTTTTAAAGGCATATTTTGCTGATGCCCAGAAGGTGTTTAGTCTGCAAAGTTGAAACAATCTACTACCAGTAGGTAGATATCACAATTCTTTGCCCACAACATATCAGACTGTAAATTCTCACTAATTCAAATCCCACCCAAAAAATGTTGTGATTTTATTATGTTTGATTCCCTCTCACTCCTTCATGGTTGATATAATTTGAAAGTTCCTGCTGGCAGCCCTCACAGTGATGTAATGGTACAATGAATGACATAAAGAAATCGTTGACCCTCCCTGCCCCATTAAATTCATTAAGGAGAAAGAACTGAGAAAATAATTGCTCAATATGGTAAGAGTATCAAATGAATGAAGAGGTATTGAAGAACATGTCTGTTAAGTTGGCCCTCCCGATAAGGTCATGTGGATATCAAGGATCAGAGCTCTTCAGAAACAAGAGTGCTTTTATTTAGTTATTCATTTATTCCTTTTTTTTTTTAAAGCAATACAAATGTGTACTTGCCTTTAAATGCAACTAATTAAGGTTCCATTGTCTGATGCAATCATTTATTTCACATACCACACAAATCTTTGCCAATTATCTTCCCACCATACCTACCCTTGATAAAAGAATTTTCATTGATCTGGTGTTTTTTTTACTGCAACTAGTTCAGATTTCTTTTTTTTAAAATCAACGGAAAGATAAATAAGTTCCTTATTGTTTGGAAATGCAGCATTTTTTTCATGTTAAGAAAATAAACCTCATTGTAAACAGATTGCCTTTGATCCATTATTATTACCGACATTGTTACTTTCAAAAAAAAAAAAGTCTGGCAGAAATACAGCAAAACACTTCGAAAAGTCAAAGGGGCAAGTTACTAACAAATAGAATATTTCTTCCCAGAAACAAGACAGTTTCTTTAATGAAGGATAGCAAAACTTTTTATTCACCACTTAAAAAAAAAACCCAACAACAATTGTAGGACTTATAGAACTAATCCTATCAAGACAGAATGCAGAATCAGATATTCATATAGAAATACAATTAATGCGGCTAAAAAGAAGCAGAAGCAGGCTAAATGTTGCATCACCACAATAGGCCCTTCACATCATCTGTGAAACCTGTAGCAGAATATGGAAAACATGGCAACATTCCAAAATATTTCACTTTCCAAAGGAAAAGTGTGTCTTTTCTCTCTCTAAAGCAAAACAAAAATCAACATAGAATCCTGCCCTTTCCTATATTTCAAGATGCTCCTGTCTGAAAGAACTTGGAAATTATTCACAGCACTCTAAATAAATTCATACATAGGATGAGAAATCCTTTCAAATCACTTTGATATTATCTGCCCAGAATGCATGAGACTGTATGGAATGGTTCTTTCTAAGAAAAAAAGAAAGAAACACAATGAAAAATAGGGAAGAAAATTTATAAAAATGATTTATTTACTATACAAGATTGGACCAAATCCTATCTAATGAAAGCAGACAGCATAAGCAAGGTAATTCAAGAAAAAAAAATGGCATTCCTTTACATAAATGATCCCACTGAATACAGAATGGTATTAAACAGCACTTGTCATCCTTAGGATGGGTCACATCCTATGGGTCACATCCTACTTTAAAAAGTTGCTTCCAGTAGACATTTGCAAGCTTTAGGCCACAGGTGTCAAACTCTCAGCGTCATGTTGCCGTCACGTGACATATTGCAATGTTTTTTTTCCCCTTTGTGGAACTGGGGAGGGCGTGGCCTGTGCGTGACCCATCCAGTCCATGGGCCGCCAGTTTGACACCCCTGCTTAGGCCAATGCTCAGGTAGCTTTATTGCAACTCGGAGTCAATTTCAGACAACCACTGTTGAAAGAACTGCAATATATTAACCTGCATGAATACAGTGGAACCTCAGTTGTCGAATGCCCAAACGAAAAATCCGCTGAAAATGTACCTCTGTTCCCGATCATAACTTCGGTTCCCGATCGAAGTCAGCCGCAGTGATTTCCCCTTCGGCACCATTTTTTGGGTTTTTTGTGTGTCTGCGCATGTGCAGTAAGCCGTGCTTCCGTTCATGACCAAATCAGGTGCCGACCGAAGTTCTGGTACCGATTGTGGTCGTGAACGGAGGCTCCACTGTTTCCAGGATCATATGAGAGCAAAGCTTAGAGGTAGTGCTTGACTAATAAACGTTAGTTTAGTGACCGTCTGAAGTTACAGCAGCACTGACAGAAGTGACCTATGACTGGTCCTCGCATTCATAACCACTGCAGCATCCCCAGAGTCACATGGTCAAAATTCGGGCACTTGGCAACTGGCATGGATTAATGACTGTTGCAGTGTCGCCGGGTCACACAATTATCATTTGTGACTTTCCCAGTTGGCTTTCTACAATGGGAGAAGCCAAATTTGCTAAGAACTGTATGGTTCACTTTAACAACTGCATCAAAAAAGGATGTAAAATCAGGCATGGATCACTTAACAACTGCCTTATTCAGTGACGGAGGTCCTGGTCCCAATTGCCATCATATGTCAAGGACTACCTGTATTACAAACTGTGACCAGGTGCTTTACATCACTTTAATTTTCTTGCAAAAGAAAAAGGAGGAGAATTACACATGAATCAGGTTCCACTATGTTGACTGTATCCTGAACTTTTGCTCTGTTTGAAATGAATCTTCGTGCAATATCACAGGGATGATAATATATTTAATAAGGCTAATAATATGGAATTTTAAATACTTGTCTTGAGGAGCTGCGCATCCAGATTGCCAAATACCTGAGCAGTTTTTGTAGTGTTAATAATGACTAGCTGGGGATAACGGGGGATATCCATTTTTTCTCCCCAGTAGTGACATAGGAGGCATCTGTATAATTTTCTGTGCAATCAAACAACATATTTTATTTCTGAGTGCTTGTGTGTGCATGCAGGCATATATAGGGAAATTTGGGTGGTGGCCTGCAGTGCTTCAGTCTGGTTCATAAGATGAGATGGGAATTGGCTTACAATGGAGCAGCTATCAACATTTTGAGCTGTGACCCAATAAAATATATATTGGTAATTTTTTTTTCAAAATTCCTCTGCTCCCCAGCATTCAATTTGAGCCAGACCAGGGGTGGGCAACTATGGACCTTTTATGAGCTATGGCTCAGGAATTCTGAGAGCTGAAATCTGCAGCTTGTAAAATCATAGCTGCCCACATCTGATCAAGATCACTTTGAAGTTTAATCTTTCATTTGGGTTTGTTCCTGATTCAGAGAATTATTATGTTGATGGACAGATAAATGAATGCTCAGAGTCCTGACCCCTTTTATATAATTTCTTTTCAACAATTTGTTGGCTTGGGAGGAAAAAACAACAATAATTTGCTAGGTGGCAAAAGGCAACGTATGCCATTTTCTAAAACGCAAAAAGCAAACGCCTATTTAGTCTTCACTTCTCAGCTTTTATTAATCTATTTTTTTCAACTACTATGAAAACAGCAATAAGCTTGCTAAGCATTTGTTTTGTTTTCTTCATTGTCATAAGCCAGTATGCAAGAATGCTATAACTTAAACCAATCTGTTCTAGAAACAGTCCGCAGGGATTCAAAAGCAAATCACATTCAGGATATGGCTAAGATGTCATCTCAGACATATTTATCCTAATCTAAATATATTGGCAAATCATTTCAACTGGTTTTAAACTATTCTCAGCCGGTAAGCACTTTCTGAAACAATTGATTAAAATTCTTCAGTCATTGAGGTTTTGTGTTGTTTTTCTAATAATCTTTTTAAAGTTGCATTTCAAAAGGAGTATCTAGGAAAACAAATCATAACTGAACATCAATTTTTTTTTTGTCCTGTTAGAAATGCATGCAAGTTTCTGTCAACCAAATATTGTATCTTTTGCTAAGCTTGTGTTATTAACTTTTGCAAATTCAATAAGACAAACAGTCACAAGCCTTCTCTATGGATTTAATGCAAACAAAAATAGCAAGATCATTACGTACTTTACTATAGGTCAAATCACAAGTATGATTTCCATCAGCATGTGAGGCTTCAAGACTTAATTTGCTTGTTTTGTTTTCAACATCAATCTGGAAATATTGGTAGAAGTAATAACAAAATGCAACCAGAAAAAAAAACCTACAGGTTGCCAGCTGGATCCTAGAAAACATTTCAATGTTTCCTTTCTACACTAGAAATGGTGAGAATCAGGTGTCTGCAATTTCTGTAGGGAGAGAAAGGGTTGGTTTCAAGTCTCTAGCTTCTCAAGGATCCTTTCTAGAAATTAAAGTTTCCCACACTTCCAGCAAACATTCAGTCTGCTAGTGACAGAATGAAACGACAATTCCTTGCTTTCTTGCAAGTTCTGCTCAAAGAGACTGACACCTATTAAATATTTTGGATATAATTAATATTTTGTGTATAATTAAAACAAACTCCGTTATCAAAGGCAACCTTTGCTGCTGCAGTTGGAAAGATGACAGTTGGAGAAGATGCTTCGCTGATTCAACATCTGGATTCAACAGTTCAGCCATACCAAGATGCGATAGAAACATGACAAGGTTGAACACAATAGGGGCAGAGGAACATGTTGTTAGAGAAGGAAGATAAATTGATTTGGTCTGAATCGGTATGCAAACATGCTGACATTTTTAATGCTAGTAAGAACTAGAATGTACTTTATTTTATGGAGAGTCGTTTGCAAAAAGTATGCATGCATGCTAGAAAAAGCACAGCACCCCCTCCACCCTCTCTGCATCCGAATTATAGCAAATAAATATCTACAATATTTTGTGTCAATATTTTTCATGTTGGGTCTCCCTCTGCCCTCCCCAAACAAACTGATACAGAAATAGAGGGGAAGCAATATATATCTATTACAGGGGGAAGGGAGATAATCTGACCAAAACTGAGGTCAACAGATTTGTTCATTTCCGTATGTTACACATGTCAGATATTCATTGCAAAATTCAGGGCTTAAATTCACTGCAATACATCCATCCATCCATCCATCCATCCATTCATTTATGCTTATATACCAAACTTCTCATACATACATTCTCCCTCATACAGGGTTCTAAACATTCATCAGGCGCTATGGTGAAGAGGCTGCATATGAGTAAAAATGTTGTCCCTCCAAATCAAAACCAGTTATGGGTGCCACAAATGGTTATAACAACCTTGTAAACGGAAGAATCCCAGAAATGTCATCTGTCAATGTTAAAGCATGTTGAAGGAGAGGAATCTACCTTTATATCTATATTTTTTCTAGGAAGGAATTATTTGTTATTTGGGTTAACTAGTACAAGAATATTAAGCACATACACACTAATACATCCCAACTGACTGGGAGGATTATTAACAACAATTATGATATTGCTTTTTTCAAGTTTTAAATTACTGTAGAAATACCCATTTGATACTATGGAAACTATTGCAGAAAGTGAAGAGTTATGGTACCATAACCAATACTGAACACATGAAGCTCATAGTTGGACTGAAAAGCTGCTTTGTTCAATTTCATTTTTTTTATTGAAAATGCCCATTAATATGTTCAGGCTGTAATAGGAAGAATCTCTTTTATGAGATATGGGAATTCAAAGCACACAAAATCAAGCGTAACCAACATGCTAAGAGGAACCTGCCCCTTTCTGAAATGCTGCTCGAGGGGCATCTGAGTTGAAGGAAGGGAGATGCCAACTTATTCACTCATACCAAGGCCTAAATGTGCTTAAATGCCCCTCAAACTCTCCTTTCCATTTTTTCAAACTTGCAAGGTTTCTGACATAAGCTTCTGTTTGGAATAGTACTTTACACAGCAGTTTGTAATAGACTGGCTAGCCACGGTAGGTTTTTGAATTAAGAAAAAAACAACAGCCTAAATTTATTTACCTGTTCATCCATCCATCTTCTATTGCTGCCCTTCTCAGTCAATGACGCTGGGTGGCTTACAGTTCAAAATATAGCAGTCTGAGCTGTGAAATATCTTAGTGTCTTAAGAAGATCTTTTAAACGCTCTTCACCATAAGAACAGCTCTCAAGTTCTTTAAACCGTTATCTCCAGTGGAAAATACCAAGAGCTGAAAACTCCTCACTCCTCCTCAACTCTTCCATTATCGGACCATCTACACCTAATTTGTACAGCAACAGGTCAAACATTAGAGCTGAGCAATGGAGCAGAAGTGATCATCGCTTGGAAAAGGAGTAAAGACACATTTTCTTTTCTTTTTTTATACTGTCTCTTCATGGAGAACAAGATGGAATAAAGAGCCAGAATGTCCACATTCATTGAGCTTGTTGAATCAGAGTCTTCCTCCCATTCTCAAGAGAGCTCACTGTTTTCTACACCTAATGAAAAAAGTGCACTAATAGCTGGTGTTTTTGAGAAATGTACCCCCCAAAGTTACTAAAGGAAAAAAGGTTACTTGGAGATGTGTACAGGGAACAAGTGTCTTGAAGATCCTTTCTATGTAAAAATCAGGCTAAAGCACTGAAGAGGTGAGAAGGAAAGAGTTAACTCTACATGAGAACTTGACCCACAGACCTTCCAGTTCCTTTCTAAATGCCTCCCATTGCCTCTACAATTCATGCAAACAGAGGATTTCCCTTTTGCTCTTTGTATCACCCAAAAGACAACACAGTTCTGCTCAATTTCAGCACTATTGTGACTTGCCTAGTTCTATAGTGAGAGATTCCTCCTCTGATGACTGTCCCAATTTGAAATCTGGTCCCTACATCAAAGTAAATCTCAGACACAAAACAACATACCTTTACACACACACACACACACACACACCTGGAATGCCCCAAAGCAATGGAGGAACACACTAGACACAAAACAACACTATTTCTCTCTCACTTTCTCTCTCTTTCAAGTTCCTAACATTGTTCTCAAGTACAGAATTACCCATAAGGCAAACAATCCTACAGGTGTGTCTCTCTGTCTTTGTATAAACACACAGATCTCTCCAGAATGCCTTTTTTATTGAAGTTATTGCTTCTTTCCTAAGAAAATGTGCAGTGGATAGGCACAATGGCATTTAATATACCAGGAAAAGGAAAATAAAACTGACCATGTTTTAGATTATTGTTTTTCCTTTGTTGTTTGTTTCTGAACAACTGACCCAAGCTTTCTAACATTTGTGTTTGTCAAGCATGTATTTGTTTCTGTCTGAATCGCTTAGTAGAGCACATGACATATAGATGAGAAATCAAGATCCCTGCAGTCCTGCAAAGGACTCCTAACAATATGGTCCATTCCACTGTGCACATGTGTGGGCTCACAAACGCGCACACTCCCACACACTCCCACACAGGCACCCCTTACAGAGTTAGTATGTGTTTGCAAACAGAGCACTAAACGGAGCAGGTGAGGCAACAATGCAGGGTAGGAGGGGAGAAGAAGCATTACCATTTTGAAAAAGAGTGGCATCATTCTGGTGATTGCTGGAAAGTCATATGAGATGTTCAAGGTGCTAAGTCTCACTCAACATGCAATGGTGGTTGAAACTTACACACAGATGTCTTCTGGTTCATGTCTTTACTTGGCATCAATTTCACTCCCCGGGATTTAATCTCCATTTGTTTTTTGACTGGAAAGGGAATGAAAGAGAAGAAGATTCAACAAAGGAGAAGCTATAAGGAAAAGAAGGCATTTCACCTGACCAGTTAATTCTAAAATTATTTGGAAAGCCAATTTATGTTTCCAGAAGAAACAAAGCACTGGGAGACTTTTCTTGTTCTTCTTTGCAATTTATATTTGTATTTGTTCAATTTCTATGGCCACCCGTCTCAGTCAATGACTTGCTAATTAACAAGACAGTTCATTGATTGACCAGTTTTCCATTTCTCCAAACAATGCCAACAAATAACTTTCATACAAATCAACCACGAAAGTTCCCCATTACACACAAAAAGGTGCAGGGTGAAATGCTATAATGGATCTACCATTTCAGAACATATAGCATATTCAAATATTAAAAATTCAAGCACAACATTGAATATTAAATATTTAAAATCCAAGCACAACAAATTATTTTACACGCATCAACATGCAAACCAAGGGAATATACATTTGAAATAGTTTTCTTTTACCATTGACATCATTTGCCTAAACACAAGCAATCCTCCATAAATTAAGATATGGAAAATCTTGACATCTGATCAATGAAACATAAGAAGCTACTGACACTAATATTAGCTATGATGAGACTGTGACATTCTCGTTTCATTTGCAGTGGGTTCTTTGAGTGAGCTCAATCAAATATTATGAAATTTAGCATAAGAATAAGAGCTAATTAGGGAAAAGTAATAAAAATGGATCACAAAATTAGAAGCTAAGGACTGAAATGGCTACCAACTCTGGCTTTCTGAGAAAGTTTGGAAAGGTGACTTGAGTAGAAAGTGGAAGGATCAAGAATAATCAATCCTCAAATACTTATAACTTCAACCTCTATTGTTTGCTTTTGAAATGTCAAACATTTGTCTTTCTTAAGAATGAGTAATGCCTTTAAAATAATCAGAAGTCTTTTAAAAATAACAATAAGACATTTGTTCTTAATCCCTTACATCCTCTGGTACTTCCACTCCTCGGAAACTTACATTTTATAGCAAACACTTAAATATTATGTCTGGGAGGGGGAGGGAAGGCTGTTTACCAAAATCACTGGATTACAAACCTCTGACATTTGCCTTAATCAGAGAGGAAAATTACAGCAAAAATCTTTACTTCACATCATTTTTAAAACTTTTTTTTAAAAGGCATGATTCAAGCAGGTGTATTTTTAATAGCAGAGCAGTAATCATGACTGATTTCCCTCTCCTCTTATTTTTAATTCAGCAACATCCTATCTACAACGCAATGCTCAACTGAAAGATTGTGACTCAACAGCTCAACATATTAAATGTGAAAGATGATTCATAAAGTTCCTAACTCGATTGGTTTTTACTATTTTTACGAGTCAAAAAGAGGGCTGTGGAAATATTTACTGACCCCTCGCATCCTGGACATAAATTGTTTCAACTCCTACTACCTACTCGGTAGAACCGGTCCGAACCGGTAGGAACCCACCTCTGCTTTAGGGGAGAGTGTGCCCATTGTCCTAACTTGTGCAAATAATGAGATCCTTTCCAAGTATGATTCAGATTTTGAAGTAAGCCAGGAGCATCAGCAGGATCTTAGTGCTTTCCTCAGAAAGATAGAGGCAACATTATGGCATTGTGTCGTAAGCTCTGCCCGTTGTCAGCATGCATGCAAAATTGGAACACATGTACAAAGTGGTGAAGCTTGTGTTGTGAGGCTGCAGTGCTGTTTTCATCAGTCTGAGGTTAGCCATTACCCATAGATGAAGCTGGAGCCACATTTTTTCCTTCCAACCAATTTAGAAAACCAGCTACATACATACATGCATGTGGGGAGGGGGCAGGAATTATTTCAGAATTTTAGACTTTTATAACACACTGCTGTTTGCTGAACTATAAAGGATTGACACAGGATATAATGAGAATGGGGAATTTCAAATCATACAGTTCTAAGGATAGGAAAGGACCTTTGAGATCATCATTCCACTCTGGACCTCACACATTCCCTAAAAGGTCCCTAAGGGGGCGTGCATAAGCGCACCAACCAGGCCTACTGTCCCTGTCCTACTGTCCCCCTTGATATGTACTCATTTTATATGTTCCTGGCCATGCTATACTCATTTTTATCCATTTATTTGGACCAATCTCATACAATCATGTCCATGTCTATACTAATACCTGTTACCTTGTACATGTTGACAAAATAAATAAATACAAAAATACAAATCTAACATAGCATGGATGACAAAAGACTTTCTATAATCAATGAAGCAGACATTGACTTATTTTTGGAATTCTTCGTCTTTTTCAATTATGTAGCATACATCATCACTTTGTTGTTTGTATGTACACTGAGAGCTTAAGCACCGGAAAGAAATTCCTTGTGCGTCCAATCTCACTTGGCCAATAAAAAATTCCATTCCATCTTGTTCCTCAGCCCTTTTTGAAACCACCTTGCATATCTTCCTTTCCATGTTGGACTTTAATTTGCATTGGATGACCTAAGCATTAATTTGTAAGCCTCTTTTCTTTGCTACTGGTGTTTGACACCCATTGGCTCCTATGTCATTTTCTCCCAGAATGCCAGTATTATTTATTCTCTGACACAGAACTGGAAGTAAGTAAACTTGATGCAATTATATACTGGCTGTATCAAATTTTCTTACGCATGCATAAATGTCAAACTGAATTAATCTCTTTTCAAGAATGCAGTAGTAAAACACAGCGTAGGAGGACTCTTGGTATGGTATTAGAAATAGGCTACTGGAAAAAAAGTGTATTGGTTGAGTGTTTTTTAAGGAAACCAATAAAATTTGCAATATCCAAACCAACGGATTGGGATATGATGGTTATTTTTTTAGCTGCACATTTCTCCGTGTTTTGAAATGCAGTTTTTATTCTACAAATTACATATATAATGTGAGGAAGGATGTGTACAAATGAGTATTATTTATATCCCATCTCTCGATTGTATGAGGGGAAAAGTGCATGCAGTGTTTCTATATTATTAAGTCACCAACCACATCTACTGAGTGAGAATGCAGCTGCTGGAATAGTAATTTCTCATGCTAACATTTGTACAGTTTGTCCCAATATTGTAGTCAATGCACACGAGAAACATAAGAGAAGGAAAATAAATAAAACAGACAATTGCCATGAACACCTGCAAGCCATTTTAGGAATTATCGTAGTTGAAACCATTTTGAAAGGGGCGGCGTTAGAGGCTACTTGCAGGATCCTGCAACTTACCCTGATATTGTGCGTTGAAACCCTTCTGTCTGTGGTTCCCATCTGACATAAAGTGAAGATGAAGCCAGTTTTTGCTGCTGATTACAGGAGCAGGAAGATTCGTTCCTGTAAACCTGCAAAAAGAAAAAAAAGAGAAGCTAACAGAAACAGCCACAGACATTTTTTTAAAAAAGAATCTCCTCTATGAAGATGCGTCAGAAACTCCTCCTGCAACTACATGTTTCGAATGTCCTCGAGATGCAAATAAAACTGGTTTGTACAGCCCGTTATTTACCCACACAGAAATCTTGGGACCCAAGTATAGACTTACAGTATAAACGAAACAAACGTTTAAATCTAATGGTGATTTTTAAATGCAGATCTAATTTCTGTGGCCAGATTAGTGCTCCGTCAAGTGAAATTGCCTCCCGACTTCAAAGGCACAGAAATTAAACTGTTTATACTTCTCTGTCGCCACAGATAATTAGAATGCTGCCCTGCTATCTTGCCATATCACCAAAGGACATTCTGGAAAGAAATGATAGTTGGCAATAGCAAAGGGAGAAGTAAAAGCATGTGTAATGCTTCTCAAAATGTCCACAGTGATCTCTCTTTTTTTCAAAACTATCTAGAATGAATGATACAGTATATCCTGCTCAAATGAAACATGGGCTTTTGTAAGCAAAGCTTTACCATTAGAGTGCATGTGTGTGTGTTTCAGAGATGGGTTCCTACCAGCTCTAACTGGTTCTTTAGAACCATTAGTAACTCGGTGATGACATCATGGAGCCGGTTCTGTCAGTGTCTCCGTGGGTGCCACCATCTTGGATTTTCAGTGTTCCAAATATCATCCCTGAACAAATCAGACTCCAAGGCAAAGCATTCCTCAAAGCTCCAATTTATTAGGAGAGACATGTTGGCACAAACTGTTGAAACCCAAATCTGAAGATTTACAGGTTTCCACCCCTTA